>CAUYRH010052126.1:0-17542 GCA_963574655.1 Perodicticus potto | reverse complement strand
CACCTGTGCCTTGGTGTCTCCTTCACTTTACACCTAGGACTAAATGTGGAACTCCCATTTCCTATGCCTAGGTCAATTTCTTGTGAATTTCCTAGGCCTCAATTCCATGAGTGGACTGTATCCATTCATTGATACACTCATTCACCTTGCCCCCGCAGAAGGGACTGTATTCATTCGTTCATACACCTATATATACCCTGAGGCTAAAGGCCTAAAAGAGGAGATGGGGGAAGACCTGGAGAGGAACGGAGAGAGCTTCTCTCTCCCCACTTGAATTCTCTCCCTCTACCAGGAGCTTTAGTGTTTTCTGTATTCTTTTCTGTAAATCAATTCTGTCTTACCAATGAGGGGTGGGGGTGGGGAATAATGCAATGAAGAATAATAAAATACATGTATGTAACTATAATAAAAAAAAAGAAAGAAAGAAAATACAGCAAAATGCCAACAATTAATTCTGGGCCATTCGATAGTGGTGAATTTAAAATTCTATCATTATATTATTGTTTGGTTTCTAGAAAGTTTACCTTAGTATTTAAAAAAAAAAAAGTGTCCTTGCTTAGGAACAGTGCCTCCCCCAAGAGGAGACCAGGCTCTATTGGTATCTGTTCTCTCTCCTGCTCTCCCTCTCCTCTCACTGATGTGGTTGGTATTCTAATTATTCTTACTTGTATACATTTCTGTCCACCTTCAATTATGAGGCCCTGAGAGAACTCCTACACCCCCTAAAATCTTATGTCTATTACCAGGTAAGTATTCTCGTACTTGAATACAACTGAGCTACTTGTGTTCTTCTATCCTATGTGCATAAGGGAATATGGATGCTTTGCCATGTGGTTAAGATTTTCCTATGAACAAACCATAAAATGGATAATCATACACCATCAATGGCTAAGTAATAATGATTGTTTCTCACACTAAATTCAATCCTGTGTTTATATCTCAGTGTATTTTTTCTCCCCCAAACTGAAATGTGTGAGAATGTGTTTTGTAAAGATTTGGACAATGCACGGTTTGCTTTTGTTGTCTTCCAGGGGCCCGCCCCCGTCTTTTCCTTTAGATTGGATGGTGTTCAATATTCTGGTCAACAGAAGCTTGTTCACTGATCAGACCTACCACAAAGAAAGAGGTGCCATTGGTGCCACAAAAATCAAAGGCATGAACTAAACATCTTGAGATGATGACCTGAAAATATAAAATTTAAAATGAAATTCTTTATTAGTAAAAAGTCCTTTTTTTAACTTTTAGAAAGGGAGAACCTGCTTGCATTATGCTGTGAAGAAAAAGTTTACCTTCATAGACTATCTACTTATCATCCTCTTAATGCCTGTCCTGCTTATTGGGTATTTCCTCATGGTGAGTAAAAGCTGGTTAGAGCAAAGGGCAAATGTGGAGATCAACGGTGTGACTTTCTAGTTTTGCTAGGCCAGGGAGATGTTGCAAGGAAATAATAACAAGGTGAGTCTTGGGTTTGTATTCTATAAATGATGTTTTCAACATATGTGCACTGTTATCATTGATGTGAAACAAGAAGAAAGGTAGTAAAAGGTAGTAAAAGTCAAAGTAATATAATCTGCGCAAAGTTTATTTAGAAACAGAATTAATTTTAACTAAGCATACTCTGAAAGAAGTAGAAAAATCCTGGGCATTACAAAAATTCCCCTTTTAATTATGTTTTTCACTTTCTTTTAAAAAAGGAGTTTTTGTGTTTGTACATATTTTTCTGAGTTTTTGACTTTTAAGGCCCCCCCCATAGAGTGTGTTAAAAAATAGATTCCCAAGAGTTTGCATCTAGAAACTAACAATGTAGAAGATATTTATGGAGACTTTGAAGCTTATCCATCACCTTGATGGATTTACTGAAGCTTGAATGAATCTTTGTCAGGCAGTAATTACCTTGAATAAAGAAAGATATAGTCGGTATAGGAATGCCATCATATTAGTAGATAAGCTTAAAGGGTTTTTGATTGTTTTTTTGTTGTTGTTTGTTTGTTTTAAATAGGTTGACAGGTCCGTGTTGATTCATTCCCTTGTTTTCATCAGGTTTCCCTTAAGGCTAATTCCATCTCTGGCACATGACTCACAAGAGGCCCAATTTAAACTCTAGTTAAATGACTAAGCTTTCTCCTTTTTTGTAGCTAAATGGCCATGAGTGTTAGTTATTCCTGTTAATATAAGCTCCAGAACAAATCTACTAGTTGGAAATGTTATCTCTTTTACAATTAAATACGATAATGTTTGGATTTATGGGAGAAAGAGAGAGGGAGAGAAATTTAATTCACTGATAAATACATAATCTGCTTATATCCTTGAAGAGTTCTTTAAAAATTTCATCATGTATTTAGCACATAGCATTTGAATATTTGTAGTTTGGGGCAGGGAAGATATGTCATTCATTGTCAAACGTTTTTAGGGATTCCGAAGAGAAAAACATCACAGCTACGTTTGCAAAGTTTATTAAGAATTTTATGACCCAGAACTCTGCTTTCTCAGATGGTCCAATGTTGGGAGGCCAGAGGCTGGGTCAAAAATGTATCTGTAATGAACAGCCTGGCTCTAAGTGCACATAAAAGCTATTTATTAATGAGGCCTGAAATTGTAAATTTGTGAAGCATAGAAATAAGCACCATGAGAGGAGATGACAGAGGAAGGGACCAGAAAGGACTGAGTTATTTCAGAGAAGAGGAAGAAGCAAAAGGTGGTTGAGAAGTTGAGAAAGGAGAGAAGCACGAGGAAAGAAAACTGGGGGGAGCTTCTCACGTGATGATGGCCTCAGCTCAGGCTGTGCTCACCCGAGCGCACCGAGCTTTGTTTCCCTTGGTGAGGGATGCTGGCGGGAGGAGGCACATCTCGTGGGACTGGGAAGGAAAAGTGGATTTCTGAGGAGCCCGAGTTCATTTCATTCCTCTGTTCAGCCTTCGATGTACACAGTAGAACCTCCGTAGTTGACCACCTCCCTCCATGGACCACCTCTCTAAGTTGCCCTAGTTTTCACCGACTGGAAATGCACCACGTGTACATATCAGTACAGTGCCCTAGTTCCTTGTGTTGGCCACCCTCTTCTGTCAATCGGTTGGTTATAGTCCCTCGGATGGTCAACCTACAGAGGTTCTACTGAATTCATTTCCGATCTACTATGTGGTATACGAGGTGTTAGGAGCACGACAAACAAAACAGGCATAGTCCTTGTCCTCAATCGCGGTAGAGGATGAAAGGGAGCAACTCATTAATGAGATTACATGAACACATGTGAAACTGTCACACAGCTGGTGATACAGAGCAGTGATGAGAGCCTAGAGAGAGATTTCCCCTGGTCAGGTAGGTCAGGGAAAGCCTCTTCGCTGAGATATAAAAGATGAATTTACCAGGTAAAGAAGGAAGGGAGGCGGCTTCTACGCCAAAGTAACTTCCTGCGCAGTGGTCCTCTGGCAAGAAGGAGCTGGAGGGACAGAGAGGCTAACACAGGCCGGGGCGGTTATAGCAGGGAGAACCGGGAGGTGTGGAGTGAGAGAGGGGCTAGGACCCGCACCATGTGGGGCTTTGCAGCCAGGCCAAAGAGCTTACTCTGGCCCTCAGAGCAATGGAAAGTTATTGCAGAGCTTTGAGCCAGGAAGAGAAAGAAAGACAGGTCCTGGACCCCATCCTCAGTAGGACTTGATCAGTCAAGGGTGAGGCCTGAGAATGTGCATTTCCAACCCATTCCTAGGTGTTGATGCTGCCGTTGTACGGCCACTCCGAACACCTGGCTTCATTTGACAGATGTTGGAGGGGGTGAGGTGTTGGGGGAAATTTTTAAAAAGGTGTGTAGACACATAGGAGTGTTGGGATTGAAATGAAGCCTGTTGTTTATGTCTCAGTCATCAGTTGGAGAAAAAGTTTTGAAATTAAATTTTCTTGCAATTGCCATTTGTAATAGGTATCAAAGACAAAGCAGAATGAGGCTCTTGTACGAATGCTGCTTGATGCTGGTGTCGAAGTTAATGCTACAGACTGTGTAAGTTTGTATTTTTAGCCATGTTGGAAAAATACTCCAAATGGTATTTGTAGGTGGTGTACTTGTCATCTGTAAAGTTGCTTGCTTTCCCCCCCCACCCCCCAGGCACTTTTACATTTAATTTTCCACTTCTTTTTTATTTTCCACAGTCAGGCAACATTGAGGTTATTTATATTTTGCTCAACTCATAGGGCTAAAATCTTTATTGATCACAGGGACATTTTAAAAAGAATTTGCTTTGACAGTGGTGAAAAGTTAAGGAAAACGGAGGATCTGGTTATAAAGTACCATCCTTGGGAGTTAAGAAGCTGGAGTCAGCATGCCCATATATAAATTTGAATGCATCACTTTCTGTTGCTTACATGAAATTGAGCAAGTTATAAATGGATTTGACTCTCAGTTTCCTCATCTGTAAAACGGGGATATGCATCCTACTCATTAGGCTGGTTCACGTAAAGTACTTAGCAGATGCTTGTCACATAGTAAGTGCTCACTGCACGTAAACAGCTACTGCTACAGTCAAGTTCCTGGCCTGCTGCTAAGGGAGGCCCCAAGGTCAAAGAAAAGTCAAATGGTGGTAAGAGCAGTGATAACAGCCAGAGCAGCGTCCACGCTCTTCTTCCTGTTTATAAGTGTAAGGTTTTATTTTTGCCCTTTACTCTGCTCTTTTGCACTCATCTTCCTTTCTTAAATGATCATAATGAGACAGAAGTTTATTTGTACAATTTTTTATTTGCTCATGTTAATTGAATAAAGTTGTGCCTTCCCAGTTCTATATTTAAAAAGTAGGCAAGTGGAAATTTGATTGCAAAATTTAACATTCTATTTGTGATGCCTATTTTAGGTGTGTGCACATCTGTGCACATCTGTGTGTGTACCATCCTTGTTCTATGAGAGCAAGGATGCCCCATCCCTGTTTCTATTAATTATTCATGTCACTTTGGTTATATTTGGTTATGTTTGTATCATGTTTAAATGGAGGAAATTTTCGGTGTGGGGTATGTGTACACACACATATGGGTGTGTGTGAGAGAGAAAGAGAGACAGAGAGAGAGATAACACAAGAGTATAAGTTTATGAAATGTATGTTTTCCTTTTATTCCAAATGGAAATTTTGGAGAAATTTGGATGGACAATTATAGTGTGTCATCATTTCCTTAGATACTTTTGAAATAACATTAAGAGTTTAACATAAATTAAGTTGAGTTTATTGGAGGTTTTTCCATGGTATTTTAATTTAAATTCAATAGGTTTAAAATTTGTGCCTGTGATGTAAATTTCTCTAGGATATTTTTCCAGCTATTTACGTCTATCTGTGTCTCTAGATAGAGATATTATATTCCTGTAGACAGACATGTACATGTACACACACACACATATTCCACCAAACTACCTAAATGTTAACATCCATTGTCTACTTAATGCACTGTTTTATATTTTTAGGTGAGTAGATTCTATTTCACATGGAAAAGTTCAGAGCCAGATCTTCCATTCATCATGCCGTCACTTAATGAAAACAAGTGATGGCACCATTATCGCTTATACCTTTTGAGGAGTTTCCAGGGAATACATTTGAGAGCTAATTGTGTTAATCTTGATAGTTAAAAAGACTATCAAAAAAATCAAGTAATTGTCCTCATTAAGGAATGCAGTTAAAGATATTATTTTTTTTAATACTTAAAACATAGTTGCTTGGTTGGTCTTTTAAAAGCAAAAGACACCAATGCCCCAAGTATACATTTTTTTGATTTGTAGTTGGTGGTTTAAATTAGGCCCAAAAGAGTAGAGCCACTTTTCTATAACGCATGATATAAATTACAACAAATAATATTTGGGAGACTTGTTGGTAAAATTGTGCTGATCTTGTAGGTGTGCTATATGAGCACCTGTCTTCTTTGTGGTATGGGGATTTAGATCAAACTCATAGAGGGTATTTGTAAAAAGGTTCATATTGGGACTCGTTAAGGGCAACAATGGCACCCTGATCAAGGTGATGATAACCTATCTACAAGAAACTTTCTACCAAGGAACTTTGGCACAATTCAGCATCAACTTTTTATAAGGTGGAATTCTTTTTTTTCTGGTTAAAGTCTTGCTCTGTCACCAGGGCTATAGTACAGTGGTATGATCATAGCTCACTGCAACCTCAAATTCCTGAGCTTAACCCATCCTTCTGCTTCCACCTCCTGAGAAACTGGGACTATAAGTGCATACCACCATGTCTGGCAATTTTTTCTTTTTTCTTTTTTTTTTTTTTTGTAGAGATGGAGTTTTGCTCTTGTTCGGGCTGGTTTTGAACTCTTGGCCTCAAGCAATCCTCCTACCTTTACCTCCCAAAGTGTTACGATCACAGGCATGAGCCACTGTGCCTGGCCTAAGTTGCATTCTTTAGTTTAGAACAGAAATTGAAAAAGGCAGATATTGGTGGCTTATAGGACAATTGTGTGTGTGTGTGTAGTCAGTAGGCTGTTTGTTTTGCTCAGTTGTATGCCACTGAGTGTCGAGAAGGACTAGCTATAGAAGCCACAAGCTGCAAGCTGTGGAGACCCCAATTGATGAGCTGCAGCCTTGGCCCTCTGTGTTTCAGGACGGCTGCACTGCCTTACATTATGCCTGTGAGATGAAGAACCAGACTCTAATCCCTCTGCTCCTGGAAGCCCATGCAGACCCATTGATTAAGAATAAGGTAAGGATCTGTGGACCACAGTCTGAGGTCCTGCTAGCTGCATCTTCTAATCCAGGCCTCATGTTGAAGTAGATTATTTGCTTCTGATGTAAAAACAGTAAAATTAATCATCCTCTTAAGAATAAAGTTCTAGTTATCCTGTTACTATTAGAACTGAATGACATCTGAAGCCCTTGCCAAGCCAGGCAGTCAATTAATCTAAGTTGTTTACTAGATCCTTTGCATTGATGTTTAACTCAGTAGGAAATAACTGTGCTTTTCTTCCTTCAGCATGGTGAGAGTTCATTGGATATTACACGGAGGTTAAAATTTTTCCAGATTGAATTAATGCTAAGGAAAGCTTCATAATCCTTGTGACTTCACAAATGGAGACATGGAGTTAGAGGACTGGATTCTATCTCCATCTTGGACTGTTGGTCTGTGGGCCACTCAATCTGGATGCCGTTATTTTATGAAGATAATGATGGTAGCCAGGGGTAATGTTTTTAAAGAGCTTTTTATTTACATTTTTTTTTTTGCATAATTGAGTTCACCATGGAGATAATACTTCTGAGGGAAACTCTAAAGTTGTTGGAGACTTCATTTCAGTCAAAAACTGATATTTCAGCCAGGTGCAGTGGCGCACTACAGTCCCAGCTACCTGGTAGGTGGAAGTGGGAGGGTCACCTCAGACCTGGAATTCAAGACCAATCTGGGGAACATAGCAAGACCGCATCTCAAACAACAACAACAACAAGAAGCTCAGTTTCTCCTGAAGAAGAGGATGAGGGTTATCTTCTGAGATAGTGTTCTCTCTTCCTAGTTGTATCACTCTTATAAAGAGGGTATTTGGACTCCAGAAGCCAAACTGTCTCTCTCAGCCCCCTTTGAGTAGTGAGAGGAAGACTCAAAGTATGTGCACTTGTATTGAATTGTGTGTAGACGTGTGTGGGTTCAGAGAGTCATGTGCAAACATTCCTTGGATGAAACAACTTCAATAAAAATATCAATCATGTGTTAGTGGTGGGTGTGTTTACATCACAGAAATTGGCAAATTGACAATACAGAACTTTTCCCAGCATACCACTAGACATTTTGGTATCAATTTACAAATAAAAGCCATCTTGGTTTGAACATGACTATGTACATGTATGTATTGAAATCATCTTCATGACCTTCCTGTAAATACAGGTGGCTAGCTAGTTTGTTTTGTTTATTTCTATTGATGAAATTTAAAATAGGATTGTACCCTGTTTGGATAAAGGACTTCTTCACAAGTAATAGAGTTGTATAACGAGGTAGGATTGGGATTGTCTCTCAAGAGATTGTGAATATACAAATATCTGTCTGGCTTTCTTTGAGAATGAGACAGAGTAAGAATACACTTTAAAAACATGATTGAATTTTGCAGATCAAGGCTGCATCACACATAGCTGTAGGCTCAGGCGACGCTACACTGTATGTGGTTACACATGCACTCTAAAAATGAAAGATTTATTATCTTTGAACAGAAAAAGGTCTAATAAAAATCAAACCCAGCAATATTTATTGAACTATGAAGAGGCCCTAAGGGCACATGTTTTGGGAGGAAAATAGTGTGTAGACATAGATTGTGAAGCCTTTGAATGTCTCTTAAGAAATTATTTAAGATTCATTAGCACTGAAGTGGAGTTACTTGGTGACACTGGGGGGCAGAAAAAACAAGTGCATTTGACACACCAGTGTACCTTTGACACACCGTATACCTTCAATTTGGTTTATGGATTTAGCAAAATAGCTCTCATACAATTTATAACTGTCATCTTTGAAACTGTATATAAATTGAACACTTTTTAAAAGAAAGAAATTGAGGTTTGTGAATGATTTGGGGTGACTGTCTCACATGAACTTTGTCAAGATTAAAGAAAAAATGCGTGACAATTCGTTTCATTATGCTCATGACATAAAATTTTCTTCCTAGTTTTCACTTTTGTAGGCAGAAAACTTTGGTGGCCAGGAACTTCTAGCCCTTCAGTATCCTAGCAACAGGCTGTAAACTCTCAAATAAGAGACTTTACTGACATGCTTTATGGAATGCATAATGAATTTATTGGAAAAACACATAAATATCCTACAAAATTTTCTTCCCTGAGATCCAACTGTAAAACTCGACTTAATTTGGAGGATGCTTACCATATTTTATATATTGTAACATTGATTTTTTTTTTGTTTGTTTTCATTAAGCAGCTTGGTTTCCCGAGGTAGGCTTGGCTTCCTGCCGTGTCTCTATGGCAACAAGGTGAAAAAAGCCTAGCTTATTTTGTCAAAATCAACAACAATCCAGAGAGATTCAAGACCTCAGCATCTGTACCAATTTGTCCTTTTACTTTACTGCTCCAAAAATACAGCTTAGTTTTAAAGAGGTTTTAAAGAGGTTTGCCTGAATAACATAGGGAATGCCTAGATCCATTCTGGCTGCCAGGTAAAATTTACTGTTAAAGATGGTAGAACATATCTGTGGTCCACAACCCTTGGCGTGCCCCAGGTGGGCCTGTGGTCGGTTTAGGAACCGGGCCACACACCAGGTGGTGAAAAGAGCCAGCCAAGAAGCTTCCTTTGTATTTACAGCTGTTCCCGTCCCTAGCATCACCACCTGAACTCCACCCGCTGCCAGATAAGCAGCAGGGACATTATATTCTCACAGGATTACGAACTCTACTGTCAGCTGCACATGCCAGGGATCTCGGCTGCGTTTTCTTTGTGAGAATATAATCCCTGATGATCTGAGGTGCAGGTGTAATGTGCTTGAATCATCCTGAAACCATCCTCCCTCCCGTGGAAAAGCTATGTTCCGTGAAGCTGATCCTTGGTGCCTAAATGTCTGGGGACTACTGGGATCTATAGCAGCATATGAAACCTATGTTCGCCCAATGAGTAATTTAATTAACTGAAAATAAGGTCAACGTCGGTTTTAGCGCCAAATGCACTAAATCTGAGAGCATGCACACTGTACCTCTGCCCTCCCTTCTGCCAAGATGGTAGGTTTCCAATTCTGGAAATCCTTCTTAAAATCTTCCCAGGTCCGAGCCCATTATCCACAGGAGTGTTCCCAAGACTTGTCAGCGTCAATGTCTCACAACAGGACCTGGCACGCTCCCCGGGAAAGGCTGTGCTCCTCCTGCTTCATCAGATGTATGATTTCATTGTACATGCGGTGAGGAGCATCCAAGCCCCAGATGAAATCCACGTGGGCCCATTCGGGAAGGTTCTTATGGTAGACGAGGTTGGTCATTTCAGACAGCAGTGTTTTGACGTCTTCTGGACTTGAGAGCCAGTCCTGCCCTCCCGTCCACATTGCGGTAGGGACTGTCATATCTCTAACTTTGTACCTTACAGGAGTTGGCTAGAGGAAAAGAATCATTGTTAACTCTAGGGAATATGTGGACTTACCAACTCAAGTTACATTTCAAAAAAACCTAATATAAATATGCCATGTGCTGCAGTGAAGGGTGCCTGGGCATTGGAGCCATACGTTAAGAGTCTCTGTTCCACCCCTGCATTAAAGTAAGATTATTTAGCATTCTTGAACCTCTGTTTCTTTATCTATGAATGGGAACAATATTTGCAATAACTTAGATCAAATGAAAAAACACATTAAAAACAAATAATGCCTTCTACTTTTTTTCTTCCTATTAAATATTTTGTAAATAAGTTGATTGCCTTTAAAAGTAATGTACCTGGGCTCGGCGCCTGTAGCTCAGCGTCTAGGGCGCCAGCCCATACCCTGGAGCTGGCAGTTCAAACCCAGCCCGAGCCTGCCAAACAACAATTGGGGTGAATAAAAAAATAGCCGGGTGTTGTGGCGGGCACCTGTAGTCCCAGCTCATTGGGAGGCTGAGGCGAGAGAATCACTTCAGCCCAAGAGTTGGAGGTTGCTCCACAGCACTCTATCAAGGGCAACATGGTGATACTCTGTCTCAAGAAAAAAAAAAGTATCTGTCCTGTTAAAAACAAATTTCATGAACATTTCATGAAGCAAGAATTAGAAATATTCTTTTTTTTTTTTTTTTAAGACAGAGTCTCACTATGTTGCCCTGAGTAGAGTGCTGTGGTGTCACAGCTCACAGCAACCTCAAACTTTTGGCCTCCAAAGTAGCTGGGACTATACGTGCCCCCCACAATGCCCAGCTATTTTTTGGTTGTAGTTGTCATTGTTGTTTAGCAGGCCCAGGCCAGGCTCAAACCTGCCTGCCTCAGTGTAGGTGGCCAGAGTCCTACTCACTGAGTTACAGGTGCTGAGCCGAATTAGAAATATTCCAAAAAAAGGCAAAGGGACTTACTGGAAAGCCCTCCAGATTGTCACAAAGGCTATGTGTTCACAGGCCCCACCTGAGTCAGGCCCGGTTTGGCTGTGTCTCCACAACGTGGGGACGTGAACAAATAAGCCTACGGCACTCAGGTCACTTAAACCAAGGGGAGGTAAAAGTTAAATACCTGCTCCAAGCCTCATTCCCTGCCCCTGCCATAAAAATCGCCTCCAAAATGGTATGTAGTATTCCTAATTCCTGAGAATCATTCCAACAGTACTAGCAGATTAGCTGGGCTGGCTGAGCCCCTGAAAAATCAGCATCCAGAATTTTTCATAGACATGGGAAGGCCCACTTCTTAGTCAGTTTGCTCTAATCCTAAAGACTCTGGTTTCTTTTTGTGGTTTCCTAATAATTTGGAGTTATGGCATAATTTAGATAAGAAAGGTTGGAATAGTCTATGAGGTCAGTAGTATTTTTTTTTTCTTCTCTTCTTAAAGGTGAAAAGATTGAATTAAATGTCTTGTTTAGCTGAGAGTATCTGTGACACCTTGTATATGTTTGTTTTCTCTTCCCTCCCATTACCAATTTTCTGGAGCATACAATTAAACTTATCTTAGGCGCTGGGCATGGTGACCCTTGCCTGTAATCCTAGCACTTTGGGAGGCCAAGGCAGGTGGATTGCCTAAGCACAAAGGTTCAAGACCAGCCTGAGCAATGCAAGACCTTATTTCTAAAAATAGCTGGGCATTGTGGCAGGTGCCTGTAGTCTCAGCTAGTTGGGAGGCTAAAGAAAGAGAATCACTTAACCCCAAGAGTTTGAGGTTGTTGTGAGCTATGACGCCACAGCACTCTACTGAGGGAGACAAACTAAGACTCTTTCTCAAACAAACGAACAAAAAAGAAAACCTATCTTAGAACTAGAATACTTTCTCTAAAGACGTATTTTAGGAAACAGTGAGGAAAGATCTAAAAAAGAAGTAGCCAATATCAGTGATTGGGAGTTTGCTCTCTAGAGGTGCGATGCAGTCTGTCCAATTTCTTAGTGTTTTGTATCTGGATTGATGATGGCAGTGAATCTAAAGTATGTCATGAGACTCAAAAAGGAAGATTGGGCTGTGTCTAATCTGCTCCCTCTAGCTTTGTTTGTATGGTAAATATCAATATTTGCAATGCTAACCAATAATCTTCAGTGAAGATTTTATGCTCACAAGAGTATATCTATCCAATTTGACATTCAATGTCATTCCATAGCATTAGCTATTTATTTTCTTGGGTAAAGTAATCACATCCTTTTTTCATACTTTGAATTTTCAAATCATAGAGTCACTAAAAGTGTGACCAGGGAGAACTCTTAAGAATTTTCTAATCCAATAATTTTTATTTTAAAGATAAAGAAATTGAGACAGGAAGAATTAAAGCAGCCTAACCTCTACCACATAGGTTTTAATGCAGAGGCAAAAGTAACACAGCAATCTCCACTTGCCCTTAATGTTCTCTGTAGGGTGCCATGAAACAACCTTACACCCACCATCTCCATTGTTTTGTTTTGTTTTTATGACTCTAAAATAATCCTTTCAGGATTCCCACAGAGTGCACTCTTCTCTGGATTAAATCTACCCCACCTTGCTCCCGAGAAGCCCAGTGCCTTGCTCAGGAAGGCAATCTCAGCAAAAAAGGCCTCTAACTCCATTGTAGGAGTAGAGCAGTTTCTCGGCTAAGCTATGAACTTTTTTTTTGAAAAAGAGCCTCAAGCTGTCACCCTGGATAAGTGCTGTGGCATCACAGCTCACAGCAACCTCCAATTCCTGGGCTCAAGCGAGTCTCCTGCCTCTGCCTCCCAAGCAGCTGGGACTACAGGCACCCGACACAATGCCCGGCCATTTTTTGGTTGCAGTCGTCATTGTTGTTTAGTGGCCCGGGCTGGATTTGAACCCGCCAGCTCAGGTGTACGTGGTTGATGCCTTAACCACTTGAGCCACAGGCGCTGAGCTTAAGCTATGAACTTAATCATTTTCAAATTCAACCCTTAATATTATTCTCAGTTTGAATTCTCATGTTTTAGTCCTTCCCTAGAATAAACTGTTGCTATCACTTCTGTCTCACATGTTTCCAAAGAATATATTTTCAGCAGATGGTATTTGATTTTCCTACCTGATTGCCTTTCTCCAGATTTTTGGTCTCACTCCCCCAGTCAAATGCACGGAGTTCCCCAGAATTCACTGCCTAAAAGGAGACAGACATGTACAAAGTATTTAGAGGTGTCCCTGGAGAAGGGTGGTCATGGGGGTGTGGTGGAAACTTGCTATACCCTGTGCAGGTGTGAAGGAGGCCAAGACCAAAGGCCGAACTGCTCTTCCAATCAGTGTTGGGATAAACTTCAAAGGGAAATGGAAAGAAAAGAATGAGGCTTTCTTTTCAAGGGGAAAGATGGAATACACATACATACATATACATATACATATATACATATGGACTCTATATTAGTAAATACTTGACCACCACATTATCAACTCCCAGAAGGGCATCCCTGCTGTAATGAATGTAGGAAGGGCGCTGGGCATCACTCTGTGGGCTACAATGGGAAACGTGGGCTGGAATTGTGCAAGGCCGAGATCCTGGGAGATAGTGACTGAAATTTAACCCAACTCAGAATTCTTCCTTAGTTTTGAAGATACAATCTCTGTCTGTCTCTATGTCACATGTGTGCACACAGACACGGGGTCCCTACCCCTTGTGTTTGCAGGTGAAGTTTGCACTACAAAGGACCCTTGTGGAAATCTCTTTGGGCGATTCAGTCTGCCTTAGTGTTTTGCTGCTACTTGACCTTGCAGCAGGAGGAGCCAGAGAGAAGGGGGAAACGCGATCTTCTCCAGCCACACGTGTGCGGCGGCTGGAGACAGACAGCACTTGGGCCGTATTACTTCACTAAAGATGTCCCTGGGCTACTCCTGGCCTCTCCTCCCATCTCCCGAAAAATTCCAATGATCCTGATCAAATTCTCAGTGGAAACAGCCTTGATGAAAGTGCATTTCATCTCAGTGCGAACGTGAAATAATCCTTGGGTTGTCAAAAAGGCGTCCTTGGACTGTTCGACACAAAATATGCAGAGCCTTAGCAAAGACTGAAAATTCAGCATTCTCACCTGGCTCCAGTGTAGAATATTTTGCACAGATGTTCCGGCAGGATTGTGGGCAACGTATACATTTGCTCGGCTCTGTAACAAAGCATGAGATGGGCAGCTTGTCAAGAGCCAATCTCTAGGGTATCAGACTAAGACATGGGAACATCATGAAATTATCAGTAATTATCTGTGAAACCATAATGTACACAGGCACGTGAATAAAATGTCATTAACTGTATTCCTGGGCACCTATGTTTTTCATATGAGAATAACTTTTCATTAGAGATATGACCTCTTCTTTCAGAAAACTTTACTAGAAATATTCAGGATGAGGGATGTAGAATTGAGCCTATAGTCGAATCCTAGCTATGTCATTTAATTTTCAGGTGAAGTTGGGTGAGTTATTTGTCTCCTAAATCTTAGTATACTAACTTGTAATAAGGTAGGGACATTCATAACATTCATGTCATAGGCTTGGTGTAGGGAAAATATTAGCCTGCCACACCATACTTGCTTATCAATGGTAGCGAGAAGTCAAATTATTAACTATTTTTTTTTTTTGAGGCAGAGTCTCACCATGTTACCCTTGGTACAGTGCATGGTGTCACAGCAACCTCAAACTCTTGGGCTGAAGTGATTCTCCTGCCTCAGCCTCCCAAGTAGCTGAGACCACAGGTGCCCACCACAACGCCCGGCTAATTTTTGTTGCAGTTGTCATTGTTATTTAGCTGGCCTGGGCCAGGTTTGATCCCACCGCCTTCGGTGTATGTGGTTGGTGTCATAACCACTGTGCTACAGGCACCAAGCCCAAATTATTAACTTTTAATGAGAAAAAAATCTTCAGGGTTAAAGACACCTCTGCCCCCAGTCACTGGGATTGCTGCTGGCAGACAGCCCTCTGCTGTCAGCCTGCTTTGAGGCTTGCCCCAGCTGCAGAGAGAGGCCTTGCCCAGTGCTCTCCTGTGACTGGTGGGCTCTGCATTAAATGACAGGTTCATATGGAGGTATGAAGGCCCAGCTCTCTCCTCTAGACTTGGGAGACCTCCGAAGGACCAACCTGTTTTCACAAATCTCTGAGGATCAACAGAGGCTCCTATTCTATCTGCATCAGACCTTGACTTTTCCATGTACCCAATCCTTCTTCTTTTCCTAGGTATTGTCCCCAAATCATTCTACACGTTACTCTGCATTTCAGAGTATCCTTCCTGGGGAACAACCCCACCCACTGCCAACGATACTCACTAATAGCCTGAGCCAAATAGGAACATTCTGATGTTCCATCAACGAACTTCAACTACAAATCCAAAGGACTCTAGTGGAAGGAAGAAGGGATAATGGGGGGCAGTTCTATCTGTTGACGGACAGGTTCTAATCACTCCCTTTCATCTGCCAAGTCACTGCAGCAAAGCTGCTTCCAGACCTCTTCCATCTCAAATCTGTGATTTATTATCTAGCAATGCCCTCACATTTTTATTTCATTTACTAAATTTCTTTTTTTGAGACAGAGTCTCACTCTGTCACCCTGAGTAGAGTGTCGAGGAGTCATCATAGCTGACTGCAATCTCAAACTCTTGGGCTTAAGTGATCCTCTTGCCTTAACCTCCCCAGTAGCTGGGACCGCAGATGCCTGCCATAACGCATGGCTGAGTTTTTCTACTTTAGTAGATACCTGTTCTCACTCTTGCTCAGGCTGGTCTCGAACTCCTGAATTCAGGTGATTCACCTGCCTCAGCCTCCTAGACCTAAGGCCCTTATGTTAACCTTGTGTCAGCCCATGCTGAAGCAGTTCCCTCCTTTGCTTCTGAACTGGAAGGAACCGAAACACTGGCAGTACATCTTTTCCCTAAGTCCTCACCATCATTCTCTGTCCCTCAAGGAGTGAGATGAATAACTCTGAGCTTTGCCTTGGGACACTGGGAATTCAGAAGGCTCCCACTCACCATGTTCATATTGTTGGTGTTAAATCCACCCAGAAGTAACATGACATTACTACAAATCTGATCGAGAATCACCTGGCCACAAAGGTAAATAACAAACTGCCTGAGGAATCTGGTCTGGTACAGAAATTCTTTTTTGCCGAACAATCCCTGTAAAAATATGAAGTGAAATGGTAATACGACATGGTAGTCAGAAAAGCAGTGGCTCCAGTTTAAAAGCCTACATTTTAAGCAATCAGGCAGACTTCTAGGTAGACAAGATATTTTCTGGGACGTCACATACCTTGAGCATCATATCTGGCAGCAACAAAAATTTGGCCCCAGGACTCTTTGCATATTTAACAGTGGCTATTGGTGCTAAAGCAAAATACATTTTGATTTTCTGAGCCAGCTCAGGCATGGTAGAAAACGCAATAAAGCCTGTGAGGGAAGAAATAGGTCATCATGGATAGTAAATGTCCTAGGACTCAGAGCGTGTATTTTACTTTTATTGAGACATTTTGATAATTATGTGTGACCGTGTCTTAACTTTTCTATAAACTTACAGGGTCTGAGGGTGGATAGCAAAAACTCCTCTTTGATCTCTATGACAATCTTTTGCTTTCAAGTAATTAGGTTCCCTCGAAGTAAATTATTGAATACAATAATACTGACTTTGAGGAGATAAACATACTACATACATACATTTAGGGAGGTAACTATATGCTGGACACTTTGCTGGGGATCTTTATGGTTCTGAAGATAATCCAGTTGGGTCTTAAAAGTGCAAGGTTACTGATTCCAGGCATAGCTTGCACTCTCTGCTCACATTTCTTCTGAGTATACAAACCTGTTTTTCTTTGAACCTACCCATGGTGGTGCCCTGTGAATAGCCGACATAATAGATCTTTTTCTGGCCCGTTTTCTGCAAAATAAAGTTTATCACTGCAGGAAGGTCAAACCTAGCCATCTCATCATAACTACAAGGGGAAAAGACAAAGTTATATGAAAAAATTATAATTAGAAACAATTAAAAGCACACCCTGAGGATTATAAACCATCCCGTGACTTGTCAGCCCCAGTAGCTTGTTGCTGTGTCTCTCACAACACTTAATTCATTTCAAACTCGTGATGTGTGGCTGTCTCTGGAATCACAGGGCATCAACAAACCTGTTTTTTCCAGATGTTATCATAGAGCGATAACCATCTTCAGTGAATCTTTACCAGGACATGACCCACCTCCCAATGGAGGTCTCCTATTATACTGTTAGCAAAACAGCAAAGGGCCATGTAGATTCATTTATAGGAAAAGTATTAAAGAGGCTGCAGGAGCTCTTCTCTGATGGGGACAAAGAGCAGGTTGAATGTCAATAGATAATTTTTTTTTTTTAATTTTTTTTGAGACAGAGCCTCAAGCTGTCACCCTGGATAGAGTGCTGTGGCATCACAGCTCACAGCAACCTCCAATTCCTGGGCTCAAGCGAGTCTCTTGCCTCTGCCTCCCAAGTAGCTGGGACTACAGGCACCGGCCACAACGCCCGGCCATTTTTTGGTTGCAGC
>CAUYRH010052120.1:0-19631 GCA_963574655.1 Perodicticus potto | reverse complement strand
TTTGAGGGTTGCAACTTCTTGTCTCAATGTGTCAAAATCTTTGGTCATTTTGTCTTTGAATTGGTTGAATTCTTGAGACATCTTCTGAATTAATCCTACAATCTCTTCCTCCATCTTTGTTTCCATTTTGTTGATCTTGTTGGCAATCCAGATTCTAAATTGGATTTCAGACATCTCCGCAATCTGTTTGTTGATGGGATCATCTGGATTGGATGGTTTGTTATTCTTTGGGGGCGTTGCACAGTTCTGTTTATTCATGTTGCCAGAGTTTTTCCACTGATTCCACCCCATGATTGTTTTTCAGTTTTTAGCTAGATGAGCAGGTCAGTGAAATTGGACTGGAAACTTGTACAGTTGTGTTTGACCGACCCTCCACCTAGGAACTGGGATGGTGATTTCAGCTTTTCCTCTACAATTTTGCAAAATACCTGTACAGTACCACAGTCTGTGACTATAGAGGCCTACTTAGTGTAGTGGGGGTAGGTGGCTCTGTTCTGTATCCAGCTAATTTCTGTCAAATCCTAGGGTTTCAGTAACCCTGGGGTGCAGACTCAGGTTCAGTGAAATACAAGCACCTAGGACATTCCTTCCCCCACCAGTAGTATCTGGAAGAGGACAATCAAACCTTCCCACTACAGAAAAGCCTGGGACCCACCTTGGAGGGTTCTCGGATAATTTGTACAGTTCAACAGTTCCAGACCAATTGTCCCCAGTAGTCCCCCACACTCTGGCTGGAAAGTTCAGGAGGGCTCCAGCAACTAGATGTTAGGGGCTATTGGCAGCTCGAGTGAGATTTGAGCACCTTTGTAGCTCCAAGGAGTCAGAAATGCCCATCCAGTAGGAGATTTAGAGCCTGGGGATTGTTGCCTCTTACCTCACCTTGGACATCTTTCGCCACCGAATTTTGGTCACCACAGTCTCTGGTCATCTCTCTGGCAGACTTTTTTAACCCAGTCTCTGTGTCCCTGTTCTGCCCAAAAAAACAAATGGGCAAATGTGCCTGCCGGAGTCAAAATGAGGTTGTTGTCTCCTCCTCGAGGTTATCACAGTCTACCACCATCCAGCAGGGGAGGCTAGTGTCTGTCTGCCTCAGGTGCTCAATGGCATCTGAAGAAAGTTCCACCTGAGCTCGGTCCAAACCTGAGGATATCCAGACAGCAAAAGAATTTCTACCTCGGCCACTGAACCTTTGTTGCTGCTGTTTTGCAGTATTGGAAAACTTATAGGGCAAGGTATGGCTCCCTCTGTAAGGCCACAGAGATGGAGAGATGACTGTCCAAAGTTAGACCACAGCAGGATCACTCTACTAATGCTGAAGTTGGGTAGAAGGCGCCTCCTCTTAGGTTCATGCACTTCAACAGCTTCTGAGCTTCCACCCCAGTGTGGGAACCCTAGCCTCTATCTACTGCTGAGATACTCTTTATCTTTGGGCCAAGACAGTCCCCTTTCCCTCTATGTCTTCCTGTACAGTTACTGGATTCACCGGAACAGCAAAACAGTACAGCCACCATCTATGCAATGAAATGCACCATCTAGCTAAGAAATGCAGTCAATCTGGATTCTGAAGGAGTTAAAATTCTGGACTTCCAGATCAGGGGAGGGGGAAGACTGAAGGGTCAAGTTGGCAAGGAAAACATTTACAACTCCAATCACTTTGAGACCAAATGAGCTAATACACAAGTAAGAGGGCTACCAGGCACATAAGCCCACAGATGCACCCACAGTCAGAAACACACAGACCTACAGATAAAACAGAATAAACACAAAAAAGAACAAGCAACAACCACAACAAAGAACAAAAGAAACAAACAACAAAAAATCCACTATAAAAATGATACTTGTAAAATACTTGAGAAAAGAGAAAAAAAAGAAAAGAGCCTCTAAAAAAAAGATGTAAGCACTCTTAGAATCTATAAGAAGGGAAGAAGAGGAAGGGGAGGGAGAAAAAAGAAAGTAGTGTTTGCAAAAGAGTTACAAAACAGAAGAAAGGAAAAAGAAAAATGCAATTGAAAATGGAAGATAATAAAAATAACCTATGGAAAGAAAGTAAAATAAAAACTTATTTATCAATGACTCCTCCAAGAAAAGGATATAAAAAAACAAACAAACAAACAAACAAACAAACAAACCTCAGAAATATTATTCTTGTATATATATAGAAATACACACCTTTATGTAAGCAGTAGAAGTCAACTTTAGTGGAATAAGTTTTTGATGCAATATACTTTGCAGACACCAAATAGCGCTGTGAGTGGTTCCCAGGCTTATATGTGATTCAGAATTTCCTTTGTTACTATGGAAGCCACTCTTAACAGGCCGGTCACCATTTTTGGAGTTTCTCTGCCTGTTTGCAATCGAAATGGTGCCCTTCTTTGTGTTCTGCTCCAGATGGCACTCCCATCCAACCTCCCAATTTGGTGCACGCATCACAAATCTCTCCACTCTGTGCTCGCGTTGTCTCGCAAACTGGCGGCTGCAATCAGCTGTGGGCGAGCCCCCTCTCCGGGCAACTTCAGCGGCTGAGGGGGAGGGGTTCCGCAGCCGTGGCTGGCTGCTGCAGCCACTTTAAACTGCCACTTTTTCCACTGATGACGTGCCTGGAGACCCTCTTCCTGGATTTCCACAGCTCAGAGTGTCTCCTCCACACCCCAGATCCCTGTGCACCCTGCACAGTCAGACCTCTCCAGGATTCCCCACCCGGGATGGCACTGTCAGATCAGTTACTCTCAATGATCTGGGGAAAAGGTGTTCGCCATTTCCAAGATTTCAAAATGTCTATTTCCTGGCAGGGTCCCTTCCCCTGTCTCTCACTTGGGCTGCACAGTCCTCTATGGCTCCAAGCAGCACCCCTTTCTGGTCGCCAAACTCTGAAATCCACCTTCAATGGACTTTGCATCAATTAGGTTTTGCTAGTTGCAAACTGCTGTCTTCCCTGTGGGAGGGGCTGGCTGCCGCTTCTCGGCCAGGCAGGGGAAAAGATTATAGCAGAGTCCATGGTTTTGAACTACACCTCAAGCACAACGATCTACCAATTCGGTGTACATCTCCAGTTGTCCATCCACTTCAATAATTCACACAGGGAAAGATCCAGAGCTCCCTCCCTCTCACCTGGTGTCCTGCGGGGTTGGGCTACTGGACCGTCTCGACCGCCATCTTCCCATCATTCCTCCATGTTCCTACTTTTTTAGGGGAAAATGAATAATGAAGTCAATTGGCTCTTCTGTAATAGAATAGATATGCATATTTTACTAACTCATTGGAATGAATAACTAAAATGTCTGGATTTAATATTAATAAGAACTCTGCTATAATGTTAATAACTGCCATCTACTTTTTAAGTTTGTTAGTTGTATCACTAATTGACAATATATTAAATAGAGGAAAGACATGAAATGTATTTATTATTAAATAGAGGAAAGACATGAGGAAAGACATGAAATGTATTTATTAAGCAGAATAAAGTCTATTATTTTCCAATGGATTCTACCTGGATCATTTTGTTAAACTTAGTTTTTTGCATTCACTGGAAATGCCTGGCTCCTTCTCAAGTCATATCCATTTCATGCCCCCTTCAGCTTACATCTTCTACCAATAATAAGAAGAACTAGGAAACCTACCATGCAGCAATGTTCCATGGGAAAACCTAGAGACACTTGATTTTCCAAAGCCGTAGGGAATGTACCACTGAGGGGGCACCAACATCACGAGAAGCTTACCATCTGCTGACAGGAGATGCTATTACAGAGCTGATGTCAATAGGGGAGCCTAATAAGATCCCCAAACAATAGAGACAGCTGGTGGTATTTAACTGTGAGGAAACAGGTGTCTTCCATTCTAGAGATAAGCAGCAAAGTCTACATGGCTGTCAGGAAATAGGGGTGGTGCTGACCTGCAGAGAGGAATGGAGATGGACATAGGACACAGTGCCCTAGAGGCAAGATGGATTGACAACCTACAAGGGTTATTCCTCAGTCTTTACAATCAAAATAATTCATGGATGGATAATTAGGAAGCCAAACACATTTTCAAATGTCTTAGCAGTCTGAGTTTCACATTCCCTGGTGTACAGTTACCTGCATCAATGGTTTATTCCCCTTGGTGAAGACTGAGGGAATCATAGTATGCATTTGGGGAGGTGTTGCAGAATTCTTCTTCCTGATGACCTCACCTTTCTCTCCTTCAGCTATTCCATGCTGCATCTAAAATCTGACTCAGATCTAGAAAGTGGGACAGTGTTATGACTTTTATTGGAATGGATGCCTTCAGCTTCCTGAGCTGATACTTATACTTGGGGATGTAAAGCATAATCATGATGCCCCTGTAAGGAATGAGGATGTTTAGGGGTCAATCAACAGAAATCTGGTTTAGGTTCAGCCTACAGTAAGTCCATTGAGTTCATGGATCCGCCCAGTGGGCATTTCCCAAATAAATAATTTGAAGGAACATACTTGCTAGCTGTTAAGTATGATGTAAGAGCTATGGGATTGGGGAAGGCCAAAAGTTATCCCCTATTTAACATGTCCAAGATAGTAAATGCAAAACAATATTGCATACTGGAGATTGCCAGAGACTGGTGCCAGCCTTCAAGAACTATGATGTAAGGGTCTTAGTTCTTATATCTCCATTTAATTTACTAACCTAATCTCATTATAAAAAAAGAAAGAAAGAAAGCTTTTGGTATATTATGATAGACTACCCAAACTTTATCAGGTAGTAACTGCTGGTAATACTACAGTGAAAGTTACTGGAGCAAATTAACACAGCCACAATACATGGTATGCAGATACCTATTTGGCAAATACATTTTTTTCCCATTCACATTGGGAACCAGGACCAAAAACAGGATCAAGAGGAGATTGTATTCACATGGATTGGATAGCATTTTGTTAATTCTTTTACTCTTGGTCATAATACAGGCTGAAAGGACTTGCACCATATGCGCATTTTACAAAATTTCCTAATACTGTATCCTATTGATGATAAGACTGGATGAATAAGAAGTGGCATATATATCACTGATCTTGGTGAGACACATGTGCTGTAGAAGATGCAAGGACTACCATGCTGGTGAAGATTTTAGGGATATGCTAGTTTGAGTAATATTGGAACATCTCTTCCAAAGTAAGAAAGAATCTCATATCTCCCATCACTAAGAAAGAAACACAAAGATCTACCAAGTGATACTGCTGTGAGGTTTGGATTGGGCTACATTAGAAATAGGTTTTGCAGAAATAGATATTTGCTCTGTAGCTTGGACTTGCTGCATCTTGAGCCAGGCAAACTGGCAGAATCTGTGTGGTATTAGAAGGACCCATGGCAGAACAGACGCCTTGCAGAGTTTACAGAAAGCACAAATAGAATCACAAAGTGAATCCTTAGGGTTGTGAAGCAAGGGCATGTCATCAGCAGCCAAAAATTATAAAACCAGGTGAAGAATAACTGAAATATAGCTAAGAATCCAGATTAAGGCTAGTGTGCTCCAATAGATCTGGAGATCTTAGCTGTGGGACCTCACGATGCTATGCAGCCACACTGCTTATCGTGAACTGGGCTCTGTTAGAACCAAGTGACAAAACCATGTAGGCCCAACAACCAAGCATAGTCAGATGAAAGTGGTACATACATCTGCGATGGAGCACTGGTGATAACAGAAGGCACAGGGGGCCCAGACTTCATGTTGCCCACCACTCTGCCCATGCAGGTCTCCCTCTGTGTACACTAATGCCACATGGGGGAGGTGAACCCCACAACCAGTTGGTAGAAAAAGAAAAGTTTTAACTTGATTCGTAGATGGCTTGACTCTATATGCTGATGAAAGCAAAAAATGGACTGTAGCTACCCTACTGCCATATTCCTTTCTCCATTTAGTCAAGAAATTCTGCTTTTTCTGATACAAGCTATTATGAATGCGGTCTTTCTTCTGCAGTGAGTGTCTTCCTCAGATAATGTGCTTCTGCTCCCTGGGGTCTCCTTCCCTCTGGATGTATTAACCACCAGACTGATGATGAGTGGGATGGGGTGGGGAGTGCAGCTGCAGAGGCCCAGTTCTTTCTTAGCAGCATCACATAAGCTTAGGACTTGGAAAGAAGTATGCCTCAAAATAGAGAGGCTCTTGTTTTATCAACTCTTCCACTACAGGCAAACCTACCTTACAAAGAATCTTCTTGTATTTCTAACAACTTAGTGTTACTAGGATATAATGTTTCCACATTCAGGTTTTGAGAAAGGGGTTATTAGTGGCCAATCTACCCATATTTCTTATTATCTTCCCCTTACACCAGCCAAGTGGTATCACCCTACCATCCCACCCTGAAGCTGAAATGGCACTGCCTTTTTTTCTATGTTGCATTAATTACTGGTTGAGCAATGACTTCCTCAAAGAAACACTGGTGGGTGGTGGTGGGGATGAAGGAATACTGCAATTAAAAATTCTGTTTATCTCTCCCCAACTCATTGGATCTGATCCTTTTCTATTATGGAGGACTGTTATCACCTCACACTAGAACATTATCATCTTCTGTTTTCAAAGACATTTTTTTTTTGAGAAGTAAATTTATTTCAAGTTAATGTGAGGGTACAACCAACCAGGGCAAAATATTTGATTTTATTAGGTAGAATCCCTCTTGTGGTTATGTCTCAAGCACAAAAGGTGTGCCAGACACCCCCACTCCATGCCCTTTCAGTAAGAGCACCTCAACACCCTCTCCGTTCCCCTTCCTCCTTACCTCTCTCCCCATCTTGAATTGAAATGAGTTTTTCTTCTATGTGGGCATGCATCAGATCATTTACTGGCTTTATCTTAGTATTGAATACATTAGATACTCGCTTTTCCACTCTTGTGATACTTTAGTAAAAAGAATGTGTTTCAACTCTATACTAAATGTATACCCACACCAACAAAAATAGAAAGTATTGGCTATTAAATAAGTTCTATAATGAAATATCCTACTTAGATCCATCAGCCTCTCTCCTGCTCTATACAGCTCCAGGTTTGGGCTTGGGGAGGGGAATGGCAGCCCATTTTAGTTGGGCACCCTGCCTGACATCATCTGTGTTACTTCAACAAATTCCTTCAAAATCTGATTCCTATAGCTAGAAGGAAAATACTGAATGTTCCCAAAACAAAGAAATAGTATATGTTTGAATGGATAGATATGTTAATTACCATGATTGTTACACATTATATGAATCAAAACATCAGTATGTACCACATGAATATGTAAAATTATTCATAAATAAAATAAAATAATCAGATTTCTGCAAGGTCTTTCAATTTCTGGAAATATATGAAGAGTTCCCATTCTTACATAGAGACTTTTAGTGTTATATCTCACGATAATATAGACATTATTTTACGTACATAGAATAGACTTTATCCAATGTACCTTATTTAATAAAAATAAGGATTCAAACCACCAACAACAATAACAAGAAAACAACCTGAGGCTAATTAAGCTTAGGATAGCTCAGGCTTTAATTCTGGCGCTATTTCAATTTTCAGCTCTTTGTTTATGATTCATATAATATTTTGCTTTAGACAAATTAATTAGCTGTATGTGTCAAGCTATTTAAATGCATGCTAAATATTTTCCCAAGAGAACTAAGTTGAAACTGGGTGCTAGTAAAACCTTCAAATGAACAAAATCTGTTTTTAACAAGTCACACATTATTAATTGGAACTGGGTGGTGAGGCATATTTTTGGATGCTTGCCGAGGATAATTATGGAACTTCTTTTTTTTATTGGAACAAGATGAGTTAATCAAGAAGAGCTAATCTAGCTCACTATCTCCTAATCTTAAAAGAACAGCCACAAACTAACTCACCTTATCAGTTTGGGTTAGTGTTGAAAAAGAAAACGTTGAGTCCAAGGATTATCTTTATGCTATAGTTGTTACTTTAGAGAGATCTTTGCTCAATTTTCCTAATTTTAAATATACATAAAATCGGATATCCAGAAAGGTTAATATTATTTAACCAAAGTCACATATCTGGCTAATGGTTGAAAAGGAATTGTAAAATAAATTTAGATAAAATGGCTTAAAAACATTGTTCATTCAGTAAGATTTTTTCTGTACCATTCCATGTTAAATCTAAGGATACATTAGTTTTGAAAAAATTATTGTGAAATTTGTATAATAATTTGTATAAAAATGTATTTCCAAGAATGGACACTTGTTTTTTTCTGATTTGCCCTTGCTTAGCACCCACTCACTCTACTTTTGGTAATTTGAGGAATTATCTTGTCTCCACAGTACACCGTTTTAGCTGGACTCTTATCAATGAGTCCTGTCTACTCCTTACTCCCTAACCTGAACTTGTTCAACCAGATTTACTTTTTCAGGATTTTAATCTTGAGAACTCATGGTATAAGAGGAGGAAAAATTAACAGCTGAAGTGTATTCATTTTGAGTAGTTCTCAATATCTACATCTGGAGATCTTCTCTGAGTTTGATCATTTCAGGAGCTTGATTCTCTAGTCTTCCCATCACACTTATAATTACCCTTCCCACTGTTCTTTCCTATCATACTTGTAATTACCCTTCCCATTGCTTTCTCCTGGTCCAGCTAGATGATATTTTCATTTTTTTCTGCAATAAATAAGTCAGAATCAGTTTCTGTTGCTTGCAGTCCCTGAGGTCTAACTAATACATTTTCTATCTCTGTGCCTGAGGGAGGATGCAACCTTGACCAGATTGTGTATGTGGCCAGAAATGATGTTGCTCCCAATAAGACATGAGTTTTCACTCTTTATTTACACTGCTATTTCATTTGATTGCACTTTTGACAAGCAAACATGCAAACAAAGAACAGAAAGTTGACATACAATTTTACCTGTTAGCAAAACTTCCCTATGATTACTGAATCTCCCCAGTACTTAGTGCTAATAACCTCTGTGATTCAGTATCCAAGTGAAAAGATTCTAATGCCCTTGCACTTGAGGCTCAAGAGAAAGATGGATGTCTTAGTGGGAATCTCTAAAGAACACTAATAAGAATAATAGCATTGAGATTAAAGGTCTTTAATACATTTTGCTTCTAATACTGAATTTTAAAGTTCATCATGGAATTTTAGTTTCCATGATGATACATGCTTTGAAGAAAAACAAAACCGAATACACATGTTTATAAGAGGATTCTTAAATGTACCTAACTGACCAGAGAGCAGGAGAAAGATCACACCAAGCCAACGAAAAGCACCTTATAATTATTTTGGAGGCTGGGAGTAGTTGATAGTGGAGATATGAACAGCAGCACACCAATATTGGCGGATGAATAACACTTTTAGAAACTGCCAGACATCCTACTTTTTCCATTCTAATTGAAAAAAAATGAATGAAAAAAAGGGGGGGGGAACTAACATTATTACTGAAACTAAGGACTAATATGTGTCAGGTACATTCTAGGGTATTATAATAGTCATCTCACTTACTCCCAATCACTCCTGTGATGTCGATATTATTATGATCATTCTGCAGTTAAAGAAATTAGAGCAAGAAGAGATTGATTTTCATAAGGTCATACAACCAGAAAGTAGAGGATCCAGTTTTGGGAGTCGAGTCTGTCTGATTCTAAATTCCATGCTTATGCTATTACTATTGCTATAGTGGCTGCTGAGCTAGTACAGCTTCTGTTACTATTCACCACTGTCATTACTCTTAGAGAGTAACCTAGAAATGCTCCAAAAAGAGAGAAGAGGATGGGAAAGTGTCACTGAAAGGAATTTGTCTTCCTTTTATATATCTTAAGCGCTCACTAAATTTCTTTATTCTTGCACTGGAATCTGAGATACTCTGGTTGATTCTTGAGGATTCTTCCCCCTTTCTCCTGTCATTCTCATATCAAGTGAAAAAAATAAATAGTTGATTACAGATGATTAATGCAAGGTAACATTTACTGTCAAATCATAACCGTATCCAGTTGTGGAGTCTATTGATGCATCTGTTCACCTTCATTTTACTAAAATCAATACAGAGCAAAGCTGAGTCTTACAGGTAGCATAAAAGCATGGTGGGAAAGAGGAGTTGTGAACACTCTTTTAACTAATTTTCATTTGTCTGCTGAAGATGTGGTCAAAAGTAGCACCTTGTTATTTAAAACAAATTTCCTCTCTTTTTTAGTATAACATAATGGCTAGGAGATATGAACCAATCTACTTGATTAAAATCCATTTGATCTTAGACTATCCAAGCCTCAGTTTTCTTAACTGCAAAATAAGATGCATAGGATAAATAGGTCACCCCATGAAAACTGTTTGTAGTTACACCTGGCACCTAATAACCCCTTAGTAAGTGCAAGCTATATTTTAAATTGTGTTAGGATAAGGTCTGTGATTCTTCTTTGGTGGGGGAGCTTAGTAGATCTCGAGGAGAGGGTAAAATAGGTTGGCCTCTACTTTTCTACTTCTCTGTGTCATTCTGTTGGGCTGAGAGTAAGATCTAATTATTTATCTAAATCTATATGTTTAGAGCACCAAAAGATGGTAAACAACATTAAAATGTCATGCTCTGTGGAAATACATGTTCAAAGAAATTACTGTGGTATTCATTGTGGCATTGCTTATAAAAGTGAAGATTTTTTAAATAATCTCAATACTTTTCAATAGGAGATAGTTTAAACAAATTTATTATAGACTTGCAATTCTATATTTAAAAATAATGTGATAGCTCTACGGGCAGTATCATTGATGCCTATTGATACCTGATACAGAGAAAAGCTGGAAAGTTGAAGTATGACATCGATCCATTTTTCAATACACATAAGAGGGAGGAAGGAAAGCAAAGGGGGAGAGAGAGAGAGAGAAGATCTATGGGATTATCCCATGAGCATCAATCTTCTGAAAATTGCTTCTCTTCTCTTTCATTGGTCAGTTCAGAAGCTTTACTGTTAGAACAAGGTGACACAGTATAATATTTGCTACCTCATTATTATGCTAATTAAATGAATTAATACTAGTACAGCAGTTAGAACACTGCTAGACACTTATTAAATGCCACAGAAATATTTTCTCTTCTTGATGAAATGAAAGTTCTGGAAAGATCTTTGTTTGTTTGTTTGTTTTGAGACAGAGTCTCACTATGTCACCCTCCATAGAGTGGCGTGGTGTCACAGCCCGCAGCAACCTCCAACTCTTGTGCTTAAGCGATTTTCTTGCCTCAGCCTTCCAAGTAGCTGGGACTACAGACGACTGCCACAATGCCAGGCTGTTTTTTATTGCAATTGTCATTGTTGTTTATCTGGGCCAGGCTGGGTTCGAACCGGCCAGCCTTGGTGCATGTGACTGGTGCTGTGACCACTATGCTACCGGCACTGAGCCTGGAAAGATGTTCTTAATATCTTTTCCTTTAAGATAGATAAGTGAATAACAGCCACTGAGAAACTATCCTTTTAGTTACCTAGATACTACAAAACTGCCACTTCTCCTGCTAAGAATAAGAATAAAACCATGACACAAACAACATTAAAAGTAATGGCTAATATTTTTGGGGCCCTCCTCTGTGGCACTCAATGCTTAGACAGTGCTTTCTTACATAATTTTCAAGAGGTACTGCAGTAGACACTACTATCCCTGTTTCATATTTAATGAAATTAAAGCTCAGGAAGGTTGAGTAACTCACCCCATGCCAGATGGCTAATAAGTGTTAGCAACAGGATTCAGAGTCACAGGTGACCCACTTCTGAAAGGGCTTATTATGTCATCGTTAGACATCATGAACATAATAATGTACTTTCATAAAAAATGTACACATACATGTGTACTATAGCAAAGAATTAGATGAGGTTTATGCCATGTTCTAGAGAGAAGAGGGAGGGAGAGAAATTTGCAAATCATTGCAAATTTCTTGAACATTAAAACTCCACTTCATACCTTTTATCGTATTATTTATTTATGTGTTATCTTTCCTAGACAGGTACAAGTTTTCATTTGTATATAACTCTGGGCTAACAAATGATGAGTACATAAAAAATTTCACTAAAATTTATAATATTTTCATAGAATTTAGAATCATTTTTAAAAAAGCAAATTCCATCATCTCCATTCTGGTTCCATTTTTGGCAGGAAACCTTTACCATTGTGATTTACCTCTAAAACTCAGTCCAAGAGCCTGACCATGAACTCCTTTTGTCTGCAGATTCCTCAGGGTCACATCCCTTGCATATTTTCTACATGAGTCATATAAAGGTGTATGGCCTGTCCAGCTAGAGTGACCAAATCTCATTGAGACAATTCCCAAAAAAGCTTTAACTTACTCAACTCAGTAATTTACTTTTCTCAAAGCGAGATGTTAGGATTAACCCTTTACCATTAGACTGAATATCTATTTTTTTAGTTTGCATGGTCTTCTATTTTAAAATACCACTAGCCAAAACAGAGATTCTGCAAAAGAACATTATATGGTCATGCCTCCATTTTCACACCAATTTTTTTTTTTTTTTTTTTGAGACAGAGCCTCAAGCTGTCATCCTGGATAGAGACCCATGGCATCACAGCTCACAGCAACCTCTAATTCCTGGGCTCGAGTGAGTCTCTTGCCTCCGCCTCCCAAGTAGCTGGGACTACAGGTGCCCACCACAACGCCTGGCCATTTTTTGGTTGCAGCCATCATTGTTGTTTGGTGGGTCCGGGCTGGATTCGAACCCACCAGCTCAGGTGTACGTGGCTGGTGCCTTAGCCCATTGAGCCACAGGTGCCGAGCCTCACACCAAATTTTTATTGGTCTCCCTAGAAGCCTTCCATTCCCTCACATTTTCAGCTCCATTTCCATAGTTTTACTACAGCATTAAGGACAAAGTTTTAGAGACAACATCTCTGGCTCTTTGATCTTTCTCTAGAAAGATAGTTTCACCATCTGCTCCTGAAATTTAATCAGGAGAAATGCTTCTTTTCCTTTTGTCAGTTCTCCACTTGCCCCTGAATGCTTTTTCTCCATCTGTAGCATACAGCGGAGAAAAATCATATGCACAGGTGTGTAGCAAACTGGATTCCCATCAATGCAAGAATTACCATTGGCAATGCAGGGGGAATCCCACACCCATCTTCCTAACTCTTCATACACATTGACCATCTCCCTGGGTAGGGCTTTCTATCTATAATCTGTTGCTGTCCTCAGATATAAAAAGAAATTTTGTTTTAAATTTACCATATCTAAAGACAAATATTTAAGCTTAAAGTAAAAGAAAATGTATCCTAAAGCAAGGAAGAAAATGTTTTTACCTAGCAAAGTATCCATAAGTAGTAAGAGAACAGTGGTGGTAATAATAATAATAACCTTCTATTTATTGAGTCAATCCATGACAAATACATTGCTTATATTATCTCATTTAATTCTCACAATTTGATTAAGTAAAAAATTAAATAATATTATCCCCATTTCATTGAGGAGAAGACTGAGGCTTAAAAAGATTAAATGACAAAGACCACACTTCTAAATATTTACCAATGAATCCAGGCCTCTCTGACTCTCTTAATATCTACATCAGGAAATTATTATGGCTCAATATAGTTTTTAATAATATGGTAGTGCTACAGAAATTGTGACTAAATTAATAATCTCAAAGAAAAAGTTAATTATAAAGCTCATAGGCAATATGCTGTTATAAAACATACCAAATGGTCTTGAATTTTATTTTTATCTTTTTTTTTTTTTTATAGAGACAGAGTCTCACTTTATCACCCTTGGTAGAGTGCCGTGGGGTCACACAGCTCACAGCAACCTCCAACTCCTGGGTTTAAGCATCCTGAGTAGCTGGGACTACAGGTGCCTGCCACAACACCCAGATATTTTTCTGTTTTGCAGTTCGGCAGAGGCCGGGTTTGAACCCACCACCTTCAGTATATGGGGCCAGAGCCCTACTCAATGAGCCACAGGCACCGCCCAAATGGCCTTGAATTTTAAAGGGTAAAAACAATCTGACCTAAAGCAGCAAGCACAGATACTTGCAAGGCCAGTTGTTTGTTTGTTGCTATTTGTTCTACTTCCAAAATGAAACACCAGCAAGCCTAGCAAAGTTTAAAGGTCTGGCTCACTTCCTAACCTGATCTGTCTCCTTACCTTTCACCCTCTTTCTCTGCCTCCAACACAAACGGCCCATTTTCCTTTCCTAACTATGTGCCTCAGGAGCATCACGTGCTGTTTCTTTCCCCCAATCCTGGGAACAATCTTCCTACTGCCCCAATATTTACCATGTTATCTCTTTTTATGCATTAAAGTTCAGTGTAATTGTCAGTTATCCAACTAAAGCAAGTCCCATTTTTCACTTGCAAATTGCAATTTCATAATTTAAGGGGGTACAAGTGTTTTTGTTTCATGGATACTTTGCATAATGCTTAAGTGCTTGAGTCAGGGCTTTTAGTTAACCTGTCAACAGAGTGGTGTACATTGTACCCTCTAAGTGTGTTTTCACCCCTCACCCCAGGCACTTATCTTTTTCCTTCACTCCTTCCTGTCTTAGTTTCCAATGTCCTTTACTCCACTGTGTACCATCAGTTAGCTTCCATTTGTTAGTGAGAACATGTGGGATTGTTTTCGCATTCCTGAGATACTTCACTTAAGATAATGTTTTCCAGTTCCATCCAAGTTGCTGCCTAAGACGTCATTTCATTCCTTTCTATAGTTAAGCAGTACTCCATGGTGTGTGGGTGTGTGGGTGTGTGCACACGCACATGCATATCTCTCTCTACACACACACACACACACACACACACGCACACATACATATACATATAACTTGTATGTCACATTTTCATTACCTACCTACTCATCAATTCATGGGCATTTAGGTTGATTCCATATCTGTGCAATTCTGAATTGTGCTGCAATAAACATTTGGGGGCCACTGTCTTTTTGATATAATGACTTGTTTTCCTTGTATAGGTACCCAGTGGTAGGATTACTGTATCAAATGGTTAGGTATACTTTTAGTTCTTTGAGGAATCTCCTTATGTTTTCCATAGAAGTTATGCTAATTTCCAGTTCCCCCAACAGCCTGTGAAAGTTTCTCTTTCAATGCACCCACTTTGCATCCTGGAGTGTATTTGACCCACAATGGCTAGAAGAATCTTTGAAAACACGAATCATATAAACACACTCTGTTTATCTGTACATTTCCCCATGCATGACCTTATGTATCAATTAGAACAGTCCAAAGGCCTGAGTATGAGTTATAGTCATATGCCCCTATACCACACGCTCTTCTAAACACTACACACATCATCAGCTTCCTGATGTTCTTCAGTTACACTGAATGTGTTCTCCCTCCCCCACCACTCCCAGAATTTTGGTAAAATTCTTTTCCCAAATTGTCCCAGGGACAATTCCACCGTGTCAGTCCCCTAGCCTTCTCCTCAGAGAAACCATTTCTTTTTACTACATAAAAAATGAAAAAGAGGGCATCCTCCCTTCTGGTCTATTCCCAATTTGTTATTTTATGCTGTCTTTGTTCAGGCTGCTATATCATACCTTAGACTGGGTAACTTACAAACCACAGAATTATATTTCTCACAGCTCTACAGGCAGGAAAGTATGAGATCAAGGTACCAACAGATGCAGTGTCTACCTAGGGCCTGTTCCTCATAGATGGCACTTTTGATGTGTCCTCATATGTCAGAAAGGGCAAACAAGCTCCAATAGGCCTTTCTTACAAAGGCAATAATTTCCTTCAAAAGGGCACTTCTTAATAGTTCCACACGTTGGGGAGTAAGTTTTAACACATGAGCTAGGGCAGGGAGGCCGAAAATTTAAGACCACAGTAGCTACCTAGACTCAAAATAATATTTATTTATGTTTCATAAGGGAAGCAGAGCTGTCTATTTGTTCACCTCAATGTCTCCAGCACCTAGAATAATGCTGAAAACATTCTAGAAATTCTAAAAATAGTTGTTGAATAAATACATTAATCCAGAAATGTATCCTAAACCTGGTTATCTCAGGGTTCCAGAGGCCCTTATAACAACTAACTGGAGATCCCTGTGTGAAAATCTTGTGGATACGGCATGCTGCTGGAAGGACAATGCTTCCTGAATTTTATCTCTCCTCTGGCTGTTCCTTGCTTTTTTCTTGCTATCTGCTATGCTACATGACTAAGTATGGATACTGGCAGAAGTGGAGGAAGTAGCCAATTCCTCAACCTTATGGTTTTTACCTCCTTCTGTAAATCTACGGTATATTAACAAATGAATCAGGCCAAACCATTCAGTAGATACATTATGACCCTGTAGAATTCAGTGATAACTGATAAGTCCTGCCCATACATTTTAAAAGAGTTCTTCAGTGTTTTCCCACTTACTCCTTTCAGTGCACTATTCAATTTTCTTAAGGATATTTCTAGTTAAACTTAATATTTTCTTCTTCTTTTTTTTTGAGACAGAGACTCACGCTGTCACCCTAAATAGAGTGCTGTGGCATCACAGCTCACAGCAACCTCCAACTCCTGGGCTCAAGTGATTCTCTTGCCTCTGTCTCCCAAGTAGCTGGGAGTACAGGGGCCTGCCACAACGCCCGGCCATTTTTTGGTTGCAGCCGTCATTGTTGTTTGGCAGGCCCGGGCTGGATTTGAACCCGCCAGCTCAGGTGTACGTGGCTGGTGCCTTAGCCCATTGAGCCACAGGCTCCGAGCCTAGTTAAACTTAATATTTTCTACTATATATTTTTTTTCTTTTTGAGGATGGTACTTACTTATAATGGCACTTACTTCTGGGTGGAAATGCAAACTCATTCACTTTAATCACTTCAACTTGAAAGTGCAGACTTTTATTACTACACAAAGAATGTGACATATTTTTGCCAGAACTGCTGCATTTCTTATCTACCAAGAAAATTGCATTTGAAACTACAAATGAATGATCTATGTTGAAATTTTTCCTCACATCGTGGCAGCAATAAAATTTTATGACACTTTTTTTCCCCTCACCAATGGAGTAGGGAGGTCATAGGAAGAATTTTTAAAGCCAATTAAGCTTGTGATATTTCTATGATACTTGCATACAAGTCCGACTAATTTTGTCTTCAGATTATCCTAATGCATTGCTAATATTTTCATAGCCCCTGGTTTAAAGAATAAATGGAAATAATTTTGTGATGCAAATTATCTTCAGACTCTGCCTGTACAAACAGAATAGAGAGAGGTCTGAGAAATTTATTTAGATAACTCAAGTTTAGGGTACATTATGCTCTTGGAATGCCTAAGATAAATGAGTGAAAAAAAATAGCATCTATTAGGTGGTGACAACTGCCAAGACAGAAACACAGACCAGGAAAGGTAAACATGAAATGAAAGCATAATATGGTTTTAGAGGGAATGGCCTGAGAAATTCTCCCAGAGAAGGTGCATTTTGGTAATCAAGTGAATGAAGTAAGGGATCTGGATGTTCAAACACCAGGGAAAACTCATTTCAGGCAGAGGAAACTGCAAGTGCTAAGGCCCCAAAGGAGTGTGCCTGGGCCTTCAAGGGACAGCAAGGAAGCTAGAGAGACAAAGAAAAGAAGAACAGAGACATGGGGGAGAGGAAGGCATTGCAAATGATAAGAATTGTGCAGGTGCAGGTTGTGATTAGGACTTTTATTCTAAACAGAACAGAAAATTATTGGAAAGTTTGAGCAAAGAAGTGACATGATCTGAGTTACATTTCAAAACAATTGCTTTACCTGCCCTATGGAGACTAGATCACAGAATGGGATAAGGGTAGAAACAACGATAGCAAGTAAGAGGTTCTAATATAACTCAAATGCAAGGTGACGATAGCTCAGAACACAGCACTGGAGTCAAGAAATGGTCAAATTGTTGGGGATCAAGGGTCCCAGTTCCCCAAACCCAGTTGACTGTGTTTGATTACTCTATTGAGCTAGAAAGTTCAATCAAGGCATGGCGGTAATGAAAACATAAATGAATGGAAACAGAAAATAAAACTAGATGAGCCCAGGTAGCATGAATGGAAAGCAAAAGTAAACTACACCAGTCTCAGTGTAACAAAAAGAAATTTTATTTTTGCAGTTTTTGGCCGGGGCTGGGTTTGAACCTACCACCTCTGGCATATGGGGCTGGCGCCCTACTCCCCTGAGCCACAGGTGCCACCCAACAAAGAGAAATTTTATTTAGAAGAACAAGAGAAAGTTTAGGGCACTTCCAAAGAGAGTTGGAAGTGAGTTCCTTTCGTGATGGAGCGAACATGAGAGAGACAGAGATGCAAAGGCAGGGAGAGATATAAATACCCTCCCTCTCTCTGTCTGAACTAGATTCAAGTTTTTCATTGGCCTCTCTGTGCAGTATTGCCCTTTTCTGTTGGTCATTGATTCCTGTCTGTTTCTATTGGTCATTAGTACCTAGGTTCCTTATACCAACAATCTTCTGAGCTCCCCAGATTTCCTGGTTCAGCAGGCCAGGTTTTCCTTCTATCTCCCTTACACCCCCTTTCTTTGTACCTCTTCTCATAAATTATCCATGCAGAATCAAGCAAATGCACTCACATGGCATTTAAGGAAAAGAATGGGACAAGGGTTTCTCAAAAATTAGTTACCTGAGCAACTAAGAAATACTGTTCCATTCATTTAAATGAGGAAAAATGGAAGGACACACAAGATTAGGTTCAGTTGGGGTTGTGTCAAATTTGGGATGTTTTTGGACAACCAAGTAAAGATATCAAATAGACATATTTGGAAGTCTAGAGTGCAGAAAATAGACCTGGGTAGTAGAAATACATTTTCAGTATTTAGATAGCATGGAAAGTCTCAAGGGAATAAATACAGATTGGGACAATATCCATGGCCTGATCCTGGGGACACTGCAGCCTTTAGGGGAAGGGGGATGGTGAGAGAGCACTAAATGAGATTTGAGAAGTGTCTATAAAATTAGAAAAAAGTGAAGATGGCGGCGGTGATGGTCCCGTAGTTCATCGCTCCCTGGTCAGCAGGTGAGAGGGAGGGAGTACTGGACCTTGCCCCTTGTGAATTGTCGGAGCGGATGGGCAGCTGGCGATGCACAGCGATTTGGTGGATTGTTGTGTTTGAAATATAGTTCATAACCGTGGAAACTGCTGTAAATTGTTTCCCCCTGAACAGTGGAGGGGCAGCCAGCCCCTCCCACAGGGCGGACAGCAGGTCGCAACGCACAAAACCTAATTGGGAAAAAATTCCACCGAAAAGTGGATCTCAGCGTTTGATGACCAGAAAGGCGCGCTGCTAGGTCCCACAGGGACCCGCACAGCTTAGGCGCGAGGCAGATACAAACATATTGGAATGCCCAAAATGGTGAGCGTCTTTTCCCTAGATCATTGGGAATAGGTGTTCTGTCTGTGCTACCCCAGGGGCAGAATCCTGGTGAGGTCTGACCAGGCAGGGGGCCCGGGATCCTGTGGTGTGGAAAAGACACTTTGAGCTGTGGAAGGTGGCGAAGAGGGCCCTGAGCACTCCAGCCGGAGAAAAAGCCGCAGATCAGAGCAGTTGCAACAGACCGGCGGGAGCCCCCTCCCCTCCAGCCGTAGCTGCGGCGGCAACCAGCAAAGATCACACACCGAGCTCTCCTCTTTCAGCCGGTTCCAGTTCCTGGATTGCAAGAGAGCGGGAGGGCAGAGTGGAGAGTTTTGTGAAGAGAGGGCTGGTGCACCTAAGTTGGAGGTTGGATGGGAGTGTCCTTTGGAG
>CAUYRH010052119.1:0-15050 GCA_963574655.1 Perodicticus potto | reverse complement strand
TGTTCTTCCTTCTCCAGTTGCTTAAGATGTCTCATTAAGTTGTTAACTTCCTCTCTTTCCACTTTTCTTGAGGAAGGCTTGCAGTGCTATAAATTTCCCTCTTAGGACTGCCTTTGCAGTATCCCAGAGGTTCTGATAATTCATGTCTCCATTGTCATTTTGTTCCAAAAATTTGGTAATTTCCTTCTTAATCTCATCTATGATCCATCTATCCTTCAGCATAAGGTTATTTAGCTCCCATGGTTTTGTATGAGTATGCAGGTTCCTGTGGTTATTGAGTTCAACTTTTATTCCATGATGGTCAGAGAAGATGCAAGGAATAATTTCTATTCTTTTAAATTTGTTGAGGTTAGACTTGTGACCTAAGATGTGGTCAATTTTGGAGTATGTTCTGTGGTTGATGAGAAGAATGTGTATTCAATTTTATTAGGATGAAATTCTCTGTAGATGTCTGTTAAATACAGTTGTTGAATGGTTAAGTTTAAATCTAGAATTTCTTTACTTAGATTCTTTTTGGAGGATCTATCCAACACTGCTAAAGGAGTATTAAAATCTCCAACTACTATGGAGCTGGAGGAAATCAAATTACTCATGTCTATTAGAGTTTTTCTTATAAATCGAGGTGCATTCTGGTTGGGTGCATAAATATTAATAATTGAAATCTCATCATATTGAGTATTACCTTTAACAAATATGAAATGTCCATCTTTATCTTTCCTTACTTTGGTTAGTTCAAAGCCTATTGTATCTGCAAATAAGATTGTAACACCTGCTTTTTTCTGTTTTCCATTTGCCTGGAATATAGATGACCATCCGTTCACCTTGAGTCTAAATTTATCTTTTAAGGTAAGATGAGATTCTTGTATTCAACAGTTATCTGGCCTGAGTTTTTGTATCCAGTCTGCCAACCTATGCCTCTTTAGGGGACAATTCAAACCATTCACATTAATTGAAAATAATGATAAATCTTTAGAAAGTCCAGTGGACATTTTTAATCCTTTCATCACTGTGGAAGTTGGAATTTGATAAAAAGTTTCTGGGTGAGTTTATTTTTGTGATGCAGGATTACACTGGTCATTATGGAGGATAGGTCTGAGAATATCCTGGAGAGCTGGTTTAGTTATAGCAAATTTCTTCAACATGTGGATGTCATTGAAGTATTTAATTTCTCCATCATAAATGAAACTCAGTTTAGCAGGGTACAGGATCCTGGGTATAAAGTTCTTTTGTTTTAGGAGATTAAAAGTCAATGACCATTCTCTTCAAACTTGAAAGGTTTGATCAGAGAGATCTGCAGTTATTCTAATATTCTTCCCCTTGTAAGGAATGGATTTCTTACGTCTGGCTGATTTCAGAATTTTCTCCTTCATATTTACTTTAGTGAAGTTAATTATGATATGCCTGGGGGATGTCTTATTTGGATTGAGTCATGCTGGGGTTCTGAAACTGTCTGCTATCTGAATTTCAGAATCTCTTGGCATGTCTGAAAAGTTCTCTTTCATAATCTCATAAAGAAGAGCCTCTGTGCCTTGTGATGCCACTTCATCGTTTTCAGGTATCCCCATAAGGCAAATATTGGTTTTCTTCAAGTTATCCCAGAGCTTTCTGAGAGAATGATCCATTTTTGCCTTCCATTTCTCTTCCTCTTTGGAAGTTCGGGAGCATTTGAAAGCTTTGTCTTTCATGTCAGAAATCCTTTCTTCTGCTTGCTCCATTCTGTTATTGATTCTACTGTATTTCTCAGATCTTTGAGGGCTGCAACTTCTTTTCTCAATGTGTCAAAATCTTTGGTCATTTTGCCTTTGAATTTGTTTGATTCTTGAGACATCTTTTGGGTCGTCTTTTGGGTTACTGCTTGAAATTCTAATTCCATCTTTTCTTCCATTCCACTGATCTTATTTGCCAACCAAACTCTGAATTCAATTTCTGACATCTCAACCATTTGCTTATGCAAAGGATCTTGTGTTGTATCTATCTTGCCGTTCCTTGGGGGAGTTGATCTACTCTGATTATTCATATTGACAGAGTTTTTCTGTTGATTCCACCTCATGATTATTTTTCACTGTTGCCTATGACCCATCTTCAGAGTTGGGGAGGTGTCTCTCCCAGATCAGACCTCAGTATGATCACTCTGTTGTTGCTGTGTCTTTGTAGGGAGTGACCCTATGTAGCTCCTCTGGGACTGCCCCAGCCAGGGAGTTCTGGCTGTGGGCGCAGCTCCAGAGTGTGGCACGCCCAGATCAAGCAGTATGGCATGGGATGGTGCAAGCAGCTCTGGGAGTGCTTGGCCCGCTGTGGCCTTTGCAAAGGGAGCACACACCTCCAACTGTCTGTGGCTGGGAGGAGGCCTCCTGAGTCCCTGGCCAGATGGACGTATCCAGTGCAGAGGCAGAGAGGGTAGGGGAGGATGTGGGTTGTGATGCTCACAGAGTTCCTGGCCCAGGCAGGCTGGCAGAAACCTGGTGGGTTTCTGGTGGAGTCCCTGGCCGGTATGGGTGGCAGGTGGAGGCCCAGTGGGGAGTGGCGCGAAGCCACCCAGGGGTCCCAGAGAGGTCCCTGGCCACAGCAGGTGGTAGGCCAAGGCCCAGCAGAGTCCCTGGCTGCTGTGGGCAGTGGGCCGAGTCCTGGCGGGGCACGGATCAGAACCGTGTGGAGTCCTGGTGGAGTCCCTGCCTCAGTGGAGTGTGAACCAAGGCCCAGCTGAGTCCCTGGCTGCTGTGAGCGGGGGGCCAAGTCCTGGCAGGGTGTGGATCGGAGCCACATGTGGTCCCGGAGGGGTCCCTGGCCAAGGCCCGGCAGTGTCCCTGGCCGCTGCAGACGGCGGGCCGAGGCCTGGTGGGGCACAGTTCAGAGCCACGCCAGAGTCCCGGCAGAGTTCCTGGTCATGCCTGGTGATGGTCCGAGGCTCAGTGGGGTGCCAAAAGGGGCCACACAGGGGTCCTGGTGGAGTTCCTGGCTGCTGCGGGCAGTGGCCCGAGGCCCAGTGGGGCACAGATCAGAGGCCTGCAAGGGTCCCTGCGGAGTGTCTGGTCCAGCAGACCAGGATGGTGGGCACTGCTCAAACCCTCCTCTCTCAGTTTCAGCAGGGGTCAGGCTTTTGGCGCATCAGGTAAGGGGATAAAGGTGTACTGGAAGTTCAGAATGGCAGAAAACTTTAGTTCAGTTTTTCTGCCTGAAGCTGGTTTCTTGGAGTCACATCTTGCCTCAGCTGGGTGACCTGCAGTTATCCCTTTTCTCTCTCAGCTGGGTTCCCAGTGTTCTGCTCAAATGGGCAGTTTCTGGAGTTTATCTTTCCTTTTGGATAGGAGCCTCTGTTGTAAGCTTCCCCAGTTTTTATTTCTTAAGGACTTTCATTAACTGCTATTTAGGAATGTTGATCAGTGTGTGATAACCCACAGCATAACCCTACTTCCGGCCAAGTGCAAAGAACCTGACTTTCTAGTGAGCCTCATTGATGTTACATGAAAAATATAGTACTTTTAACAAACCTGGAAGTGACTGGATCTGAAATTAATGATATGATATGATATTGGGCAGGTGACTTAACCTTCCCAACTTATTGTAAATTATAGAAAACAATAGTTTTTATTTCATACTTATAATTAAATTTTTTTAAATATGTAAAGCATTTAGCACAAGGCCTGAGACACAGTGAACACCTACTTTCATTTCCTCATCTGTGGGTTAGAATGAAAATACCTCCATCTATTGTGAAGAAGAAATAAAATAACAAATTTGAAGCACTCAGTCAATAGTGGAAATTCCATAAACGTGAGCTGAATGCTTTTGTCACCTTGAGTGTTTAGGCCGGGAGGTGCCCAGGACTTAGAATTAAAAGGGAGAGCTGGAGCCTCCTCAATGCCTTCAAATTATTCCTCCCTTTGAAGACCACAATGATTACAGATAGGATAGCCATGATGCCCTCCTTGTTGGTGGTGTATAATGTTCTTTATTAAAAGTATTATAACAAAAGTAACACTTTCTACTGGTAAAATTCTCAAATTTTAGAGAATTCTACCTTCAAAAGAAGGTAGAAACTAGAAAGTAAAAGATGTTCCCACCACTCTGAGTTACTGAGGCAGGAAGATTGTTTGAGGTCAAGTGTTCAAGACCAGCCTAAGCTGGAACTAGACCCTGACTCTACAAAAAATAGAAAAATTAGCCAGGCACAGTGGCACATGCCTGTGGCATCACTTGAGCATGGGGGTTTGATATAACAGTGAGCTGTGATGATGCCAGGGCAATATAATAAGACTATGTCTCAAAAAGAAAGAAAGAATGTTTCCCATAAACACTCAAGACTTACTCAAAGTTCCTTATATGTTCTTTTAAAATTTTTGTATTAGTTCTTGAATCATTTTGATTAGTGTACCTAGAAATAATTCTCAGGAAATATCATCCTGTATGGCAACATATGAGTTCTCATTGACTTTTTAAAAATCTGCTCTCATTAGACCAAATTAGCAATGTCAGTAAAAATAAATCTAAGCATCTCATGAATACCTATGAGAAGCTCAGGCTTAGCACCAACCCAAACCCTGATAAGGGGCATAGTCACCAACCAGTGAATCTGCTAATAAGCTGCCCAATTCAAGAGAATAATCTATTAGACACACAGCAATGTAAATCAAGAACCTTAGAAATGTTCACTCCTTTCACTTTGTAATTATTAAACATTTAATAAAACTTCTAATGACAGTGCAAATTTTCAAAAGCAAAGTGATAAAGGATGTCAATAACTTTAAAAACAGTCAAATCCCTTTATCCAGCATTTGCACTCAAGGAATTTCTCCTATAGAAAGAATGCAAATAAATAAGTGTACTACGTTAAAAGTGTTTCATGACTGTGCTATTAATAATGGAAATAATTTGAGGATCACCTAACCAATGATAGGAGCACTTCTAAATAAAAGATGATACATCCTTAGTAAAATCAGGTAGCTATTTAAAATCATGTTTTTTCCAAGAATATTTTATATAGAGAAAATGTTAAGAAAAAAGATGTTAAGTGGATAACAGCAGCATACGAAACAGCAATGTAATTTAATTTGTGCTGTTCATATGAAAGACATGAATATAGGTGTATAGTTGTCTGTATATGTATGTGAGTGTGTGAGTGTGTCTTAATGATCTACCTAAAAGGGATATGTGCTGAATTTACAGCTTATTTTTTTAAATTTCCTTCTTGAAATTTTCTAAAGAGTCAGAGGAATATGTAAAGATGACTAATAAGTTCCTATATCAAAAAGATTTAACAGCCTGGCAGAAGAGATACTATTCACACATGACAAAATGAAAAAGATTAAACAATAAGAGAACTAGACACCTGCTGTCCCACTCTCTGTTCCTCCACGTATTTTCTTTTGGGGAAAAACCTCTCCATGATCAACCTGGATGTGTCTGACGTAGGGAACCTCATCAGGTGGACTGGAAACTTCTTGGGCCAAAGTCATAAGCAAGGCTCATGGTACCGGCCAGCTAACCTGGCATCTCTCCTCCTTGGGCCACAGAATGAGAATCAGACTGGTTTCCTTTTCCTTTTCTTTACAACTAGAAAAGAGGAGCCCTTTGTATGAATTTGAAGTTCAAAGGTCTTGCTTTTACCAGGGAAGTGGTATTTCTGAAAATAAAGCCAGCATGGGGAAGAACCAAGTTGAAAACTGAAAAAGAGAGACATTAAAAACATTCTGAAAAAAAAATAATTTTTGTCTACTACAGCCAGGTATTCTTGAAGACATGTAGTCCCAACAGTTTTGTTTTGTGAGCTAATAAATTCTTTTTTATCTTCATCTTGTGAGAGGGTAAATTCCCTTTTCTCTTGAGTCTATTTGATTTGCATTTTGCCTTATTATTGATACATATGACCTCTGTGAACGGTACAGTATAAGTTATTGAATCAAGGAAAAAAAGGTCACTCCACTCTTGACTGAGAAAAGCTTCTCCAAGAAAAGGCAATCTGAGCTGGCACTTAGAGGAACACAAGAGAGGGTAAGCGTGAGCACTAGAAAAAAGCCTGGGTTTACAGAGGTAGAAATGGAAGGTGTTCACTAAGATCCTTTTACTGAAGTAAAGAGTTTGTGTGAAGAAACAGGAAGTGAAGGAGGTGGAGACAACATTTTAATTGTCAGACTGATGAGTTTAGAAATTACTCTGTAAGCAACAAAGATCCATTTTAATTATCCTTCCAGAAAAATAATTTAGTGTGGGAGCCACATCTGATAAAAGCATAAAATTGGCACCCTCCTTGCCCTTGTTTTCCTCCTGTGATCACTTCCCAGGGAAATTCACTAGCTGGTCTCTTTACCTTCAATTTTCTATATTGACACATCCTCCCTACTTTTTTAGATAAACCTTTTTATAATATAGCAAAACCTCCATAGCTGACCACCTCCCTACATTGGCCACCTTCTTAAGTTGACCTAATTTTCATAAACCAGACACACACCACATGTGCATATCAGTACAGGAGGTACAACATATCGTGAATTCCATTTTCTCCTGAGTCAATTTGATTTGCATTTCATCTTTTGTGGCGTGATTATTGATACATATGACATCTGCCAAGGGTATAGTACAAGTTATGGAATCGAGGTAAAAAGAGGTCGCTCCACTCTTGACTGAGAAAAGCTTCCCCAAGAAGAGGCGATCTGAGCTGGCCCTTTTTATAATACAGTAAAACCTTCATAGCTGACCACCTCCCTACATCGGATTCAATTTTGGAAAGCCCTGTGGCACAGGGATGCCAGCTGCTGGGCCCTGCCATATCCCAGAAAAAACCTGCCAAGCTCAGACTCTTTTTATGTGCTCAGAAAATAAGCTTTTGGTTTCTTCCAGGGACCAGCGCATACAGTACAGGATCGCAACAGGTTGATCACTTCTGCATGTTGATCATTTTGTTATGGGACCTTGGGTTGTCAACTTACAGAAGTTCTAAGAAACCAGACCCAAAAGCAAAGGTACATAGCATGACTCTGTTTTTATAACATTATAGAAAAATGAGAGAAAGCCGATCAGGGGTGGCCTGAGGACAGGGCTGAGAAGAAGTGAGATTGTTTCTAAAACAGGACAGGAGGGGACTTGGAGAGCAGTGGCACATTCACTGTCTTTACTGTGGGGATGCTTCACAGCTGTGACACACGTGTCAGATTGTACACCTTAAATATGTGCAGTTCAGTGTGCGTCGAATTGTTGTACAGTTACACATTACTATAAATTATACTTAATAAAGATGATTTTATTTTAAAAAACAAAAAAAAGCCAAAGTGACCATGTGGTCCCGCCTTAAAGGCATAAGCAAAAAAGTACAGTATACCTACAAATTTGTTTTCAAAATAGTTCAAGTTCAATACTTTCTTAGGTTTCTGAACTCGATAGCATTAACTCTCCAAAACACCCTTATTCTTTCTTCATCTCACTTCTTCCACGTCCCTCTATCATTCCCACACCTTTTTGTGTGTGTGTGTGTGTGTGTTCTAAATTCACTGTAAATTTCACCTTCTACTGCCAGCCTAAGTGAATATATTCTGTATTTTTCCAAATCATATTTAATCAAGGTCCAGGTTCCAAATATTGGCAAAAATGTATTATATCAGGCATTTTTGTTTCTATCCCTTTGCTCTATTAGGATTTAAGAACCTCTGGGAGAAAAGAAGTGATAGATGATGCCTCATCTTCCTTCTGGGGCAGCCACCCTTATTACTGTTGAGCATTCTGATACACAAAACTATTTTGTATCAATTAGCACTCATTGGTTCTTTTACTGTGCCAGGCATTAAATTAAATACATTTTCTTACTCCTCACAACCCCATAAAAAAGGTGCTCAGTGTCTCTGTGTGATATAGAGATGGTCACTTAAATTCTCTGATTGCCAATTTTCTCTTATAAAAACCCATTTTAAAAAGGTGCTCAGTGCCTCTGTGTGACAGTTAGTCACTTAAATTCTCTGAATACCAATTTTCTCTTTGTAAAATGAGATGATAAAACCAGGTGTCTCTTCCAACTCTGACATTTTAATTTTTTCTTTCTTTACTATGTGTTAAGATATCAAACAAGGGCCTATAGAAAAGGAGATTGGAGGATTCCATCAGGCAAAATGGGCCCATTTTGATGGAATGTCTATATATGGACATTTACTGGGCTAAAGTAACTTCACCACTTACTCAACATCCTCAGAAAAGATTGGGAGCACTAGGAAATCTCTGGACACACAGACACATTCAAAGTTCCCAGAGACCCCGTGGTCCCTGAAAGAATCCAGGAGCTTACTTTCTCAGCACAGGAAAGGAGTCTGAGCTTGGCAGGTTTTTTCTGGGATCCAGCCAGGACCCATCCAGATGATGAGACATCACAGGCAGTACTGGCATAACAAGGGCAGAGTGATAGGAGTTTATCCTGGAAGAAAGGAAAATTTTTATTACTGCCCTTTACAAAACTGTTTTAAGCCATTTTGCTGCCTTTTGTAACAATCTGTTCCATGACTGCCAGCTTAGTGTGGCAACCTTCCCACAGCATCCCATGCCATAGGGCCCAGAAGCTGGCACCCCCATGCCAAAGGGCTCTCTCCATAATACAGTCAGTGTATACCCAGCCTCAGTGTGATAACACCAGGCTCTCCCTTGGAGGAAGCTCAAAGCCTCCAGCACAGAAACAGACCCTCACACATTGCCACTGCCAGTACCAGATGATACGTCCCCTGTGGAAGGCTATTTAACAAAACCACATGCGTGCTCACCATTTGACTTGGCAATGTCACATAGAGATAATTACCTTTAAGATGCACCTCCAAGATATCCACACAATGAATATCCTGGGTATTCAATATCTGCTAAAAAGAATACATGCTAAGTTTTTAGCAGTGAGGTGTCCCCCCAAAATGGAAGGATGGTTGCTTGGTTAAATGGATACAGATGGATGACTGGAGAGAAAAAGAAGAATAGACAGAGACAGACGGCAGGGGTAAGATAGTGGATAGGTGATGGATGACACATAAAGTGAAATAAATAAAGCAAATGTAAAATTTTGACAATTTGTGGCTTAAAATGATAGTTATATAAGTGTTCATTTCCCTGTTTTTTAACTTTGTAAGTTTGAAGTCTTAAAAAATAAAACGTTGGGAAAAAAATTAAATTACTTTGTTCCTAAATGACTATAAACTATGAACATCAAAATCTTTCTGCAAATAAAAAATGTTTTATTTCTCTTTAAAATCAAGAGGTACAATGATCATACAAAGGTAAAGATAGATAATGATCTCACCTTGATCACTTGCGAATCCTTTTAAAGTTTGGTTACCTCTTTTACACAGAGGTCTTTTGTGTTCCATTTCATCAGCATATTTACTTTGCCATCAATAATTCTTATAAACAATAAATTATTTTGATGTGATAATTACAAGATGCATAGTATGTATTTTAACTCTGTTGAAATAAGGTAAAAAAAATGTTAGCATTCAAAGTAGTCATTAGATATATTTTAATGTGTGTTTTTAGAAAGACTCCACGAGCTCCCATCTTCACATTCCATATGAGTCACTAGCCGATTTCAATCTTTACACTCAGATATGCGGTCTCCATTGTGCTTGCAGAGCAGCTTACTCCGGACAGTCACATCATCCATTCTTCACTGAAAAAATGCACACAAGTACACAAGTACCTGTGGGTTTCGGGGGGCAACATCAAGATCTTGAGAAACACGAAGCTGGTTTTCTTTTCATCTCTAGAGGCCTGGTGAAGAGAGATACTTTATTATTCTCCAAAGTCCTCACAAAAAGAAAGAAAAAAAGAGACAGGAAAAGAACGAGACAGGGAGAAAAGAAGCATATAAGGAGAGGTGAAGAAAAAGGGAAAGAAAAGGAGAGAAGAATCAAGGTATAAATTATGAAGATAGGGTGTGTTTCAATAAATGTTCACATTGCGAGCATCTTTACCCATAGACTTGACCCCATGCATTCACTATGTGTACACAGAAACAGCATGTAAATACACACAGATGTAGCTTCTGCATCCTGGGGTCAAAACGCTATTATGTAAACCTCCTTAAACTCAGGATTGTGGGCTAAGAACTTCATGAAACCACTGGATAAACCTACGGCATCTCCCAAAGTTGAGGTGAGGCTAACCCAGATATTACTGAGCAGGATGCAAAATTTCCTGGAAGATTTACAGTAAAACTGCACAAGCCAGGAAGCCACATGAAACATGATCCCTAGGAAATGCTTTTATTTTCTTCGAATATTAGAGAGTCCTTTGAAGGAAAACTTTAAGAAGCCACTTTTAAGTCATCTAAGCTATCAAACCCCGGCATGATATTGAATCCTGAGTCTGACTTCCCCTCTATGAGGAAAGGCACTGATGGCACTTATCATAAGGGACTACTTTAAGAATTAAGTCAAATGAGATGAGCAAACACCAGGGATGCACGGCAGATACTTGAGAAATGTTTACTCTTCACTTTGAGCCCTGCAAAAGGTATAACTTACAGACTAGTCAAAGATCAGTGCAAATCTTAAACTGTGTCCCAACCCCTTAGTCATTTATTTTTATATTTATTCATTTACTTAACAAATATCTAGTGAAGGGCTAATGCTACACCAGACTCTGAAGACCCAAATGGAATCAGGAACATAATAGGCAGTAGTCCCTGCCCTCCTGGATGTTAGAATTTAATCCCCAGCCTTCCTCATCTCTTTCTTAACAAGTTGAGCACAGCGTCCTGGGTGTTTCTGGGAATAGACCTCTGTTTCTCTTTTCTCCCCATAAGATAAGGCAGTTGCTAAGACCATCCTAGTAAAGAAGTGTGTTGATTCTGTGAAAAAAGAAGGCCATGCTGTGCCACTTGAATCCTGTCCAGGGCAGGACCAGCACCAGCCCATGACAGGCTGTCAGGGTGTCAGCTAAAGCAGCCCTTCCTGAATGTCTGCCTCCAGACAATGAGACTCTTGTAAGCCAGGGCACCAGTAGCTACTTGGGATGTTTTCCAAACAAACCTTGTGAAAATAATAAAGCAGCACTCCAGAACAGTTGCCCTGGGAAAAATGGGCGTGCAGTATGTACAGGAGCTCACATACACAGAGCCAGGGTGTGTCCCCAAATTAAACGAACCCACCTGATGAGCAGATAGGCCCCTGATAATAGCTACACTCACATGAACTTGTATAATGTCAGACTCCCAGGGAGGTCAACGCACTTTATAAACAAGCAGAGGCGAGTCAACAGAAGAACTGAGTCCCCTTACACTCAGTCCGACATTCTACACGGTTCTGTCCCTAAGAAGGATGGTTATGTTTTTCCCTGTGCAGTAGTGGATCTAGTCGGAATAGTTCCCATGGAAAACTTGGGAAATCTTGCAGTCATCGCGAAGTCACAGTTATCATAATGAAAACACAATTCTGCAGTAAAGCCATACGTCTGTCTCCATTATCTCATTGAGCCTCAAGGTTTCATACCAAAGGGACAGAGAAGAACACTGAGGATCCGAGAGGACAAGTGCCTTATGTGGAGATGCACAGCTTTTAAGGAGGAAGTAGCATAAAAGAGACAAAAACAGTTCTGTCGACACTGAAATTGGGGCTCTTTTGCCCTCTGTGCTGTCTTCAAAGATCTTTTTCTCTATTTATTACAAACTTTGAATCTGCAGTGCCTAAAAGAGACATAGACCAGCTACTGAGTCTTTATAAATTATTTTCCTTCTTTTTTAATCTAAAAGAGTAATACTTTGATTTTGAGGGCGTTACTATAGGATTGCACATAAGCTTGACATTTTGGTGTCGGTTTATAACATTGCAGAGCCAAAAAACTGTTCACTTATTGATTTTAAAGGAGACACGAGGACTGAAGGAGAGAGATTCAAAATGGTACAGCTGTGATACAGGAAGTCAAGCCCTGGTCAGTGGGAGAAGAAAAGATCAGTGTAGCTCTTCAAGCGGTGTGAAGTTTCTGCTCTGATACTTTTTCTCCCACTTCCTTGGCTGGTAGAATATATGTCTGTTTCTTTTCCTAACCCATTGACCACCTGTCTTCTCACTTCCTTTTGGAACACTGAATTATGGTAACAATGCAATACCCACCAGTTGCAAGTACTCACTGAATATTTGCTATGAGTGAAGAATATGCTAAGTCAGATAAATCAATGATACTTAGCATTTGTAGAGGACATCTAGATATTATCTTAAGACTGCACATCATTAGCACAATCTTTACAAAGAAAAGTCTATAAGACATTAGTAATGTCAGCTTCACCCCCATTTTAGAAACAGGAAGCAGAAGCAAATGGAGACTAAGGTGCTTGTCCAAGTTCACTACAAGCAACAGTTCTGGAATTTGAACCCTGGAAATCCAGCTCCACAAAGTAACTAAATGCTCAGGATGGGGAGGTGACAGGTATTGGGGGTGATTTTTGTGTATTTGTTCTGTTTGAACTCAGAACCACCTCATGCAAAGAAAAGAAAGTTTTGTTGATCTCATCTCTCCATTAGCTAGCACAGCCACCAGAAAGTTATGACTTCTTGGTAAAGGCCCAAAATCATATAAAGGGAAGAAGGTCAGTCTTCGATGGCAGAAACACTTCTATGCTGCCTCTGACCAGTTTCAAGCTGAGAAGTAAGGATGCCAGGATACCGTGGGTCTAACTGACCTGGTTGTTAGACACCAGCTTGAACATCTTTAAAAACGGAATACACATATTAGAGTCATAAGCCCTACTCTGGTATCCAACTAAACAATGATGTCAAAAAGACTCAGTTGTTTTTAAAGATGGCGAAAAGACCTGGAGACAGAAGGGCAGCCCATAGAAGCCACTCAGTATAGGATGGGTTTGTAAATCAGTGATGGAACAATTCACTCTGCACTGAAAGAAAAGATGCCAGCCTTTAAAAGGCTCATGGTGGGACTGATATCTCCAAATCTTATCTTTAGAACTTCAGTTTCAATATCTTTCTATAATCTTAACAATCTTAGGTATGTCATGGGGGTGGGGCATTTACCTACATTTCTGCAAGGAAGAATTAGAATATTATAAAGAAGCCAGAGGCACTGACTGATGAGGGATCAACTCTCCATGATGCTGGGTCACTTCTGTCCAAGTCGGAGAAAAATTTGAACACAACAAACATATGTCCATATTCTGGCTGACTTACATCCAATCTGAAAAGGAACATTCATGCGGAGGCCACACGCACTGAGGACTTTTGCAGGAAAGACCCGATTCCCAATACTTCCTGAGTCTTTCGAACACTTTGCACATGAAAGGGTTCAAAGAAGGCAAAGCTATCGTCCTAGTCATGGTCAGATATGAGGGATGTGAAAGTCTTTAGTTTCCACTCTAACACACACATACACACACACACATCCTCCCACCAGTGCATCTGCATGGGGTGTGTCTTAGTCCATTTTTGTGCTACTCTAACAGAATAGCTGAGACTCAGTGATTTATAAAGAACAGAAGTTATTCACTCACAGTTCTGGAGGCTAAGAAGTCCAATATCAAAATGCCAGCATTGGGCAAAGGTCTTCTTGCTGTGTTATCACGTGGCAGAAAGCAAGAAGGTGAGCAGAGTGTGAGAAAGTTGAACCAGCCCTTTTAGATCACTTAATAAATACGATTTGTCAACTAATTTTCCCTTTGTTTTATAGCAAACATGAATTCATGCCATTAAAAATTCTGTAAAAACTTCTTCTTTAATATTTCTGTAGTAGTCAATACATACAAAATTAATGCAGCCTGATTCCTTATTGCTAAACTAGACCATTTTCGGGGTTTTTTTAACCATATTTTTGATTTTTAATTGTTATAAATACTACTGATATAAATCCAAGATCTTGGACCAAAATATGAGCTCTTTAGTTAGGACAGATTCCCAAATATGAGAAAGTACTTTTTCTATTATTATTTAATGTAGCTTCTTTCCTTGAAATTAAGACCCTTCCCCACCACCACTATCCCAGAATCATTTCTTCAGCCTTGTTTCTAAACCACAGAGTCAAGTTATTTTTGCAAATGTCTGTATTCTAGGTATAGGAAATAGAGTAGGAAGAGTTTGGGGTTTTGAACCACAAAATATAATAGATTCATGCACCAGCTTACTTCTCACTCATGGGGTAATTCTGGCATATTACTTGAGCTTTTGTTTTTCTCACATGGAAAATGGAACACTAATAGAGCCTCTCTTGGAAGATTGATGCAAGGATTAAATCAGATGAAACATGTGATTAGGGCTTTGTAAGCTTTCATGTGTTCTAGCAAACGTCAGTTGCTATTACCTTTCAACATGCTAACAGATTTAGGCAGCTTTAAAAAGGATATGAAAAGAGAGAAAACTGATTTATGTTGATCTGCTTTCTTGATAAAATAAAAGCCAAGGCTTTCTTTAAAAAAAAAAAATAAGTTTAAAAGAATTTAAAAGCTCTTGGGAGAAATAACAGCTGTCAATAAAACACTTCCCAAGTACACCAAGCATCGGTGTCATCCTGGAGATTTGAAAGCTTTTGCTCACATGTTGAACACACACATCTGAATATCTTTGCTCAGAGGCGGGTCAGAGAGCCGGTGGAGTCAGCCCACCCCCACCCAGTGCAGGAGAATCACAGAGGCCACAGCTCAGTCCCTCCTCCCTCAGGGCGGGACAGTTAGCCCAGGCTGTGACTGGCCCCTGCTCTTCACTGAGGAACATTTAATGGTGAAGGAGGATGCTGAAAACAGGAGGCCAGACCACAGGGAGGGAAGAAGTGAAGAGAGAAGGGTGGTCCAGCCTCCACCAGGGCAGGAAAGATTTAGGACAGACTGAGCAGTGAGAGGCTGGGAAGGGGCTCACCATCGGGTTTGTGGAGAGACGACTTGGGCTAAAGAGAAGTTTCCAGTGTAGGTCTCATCCTGCAGTGGAGAGGAAAGCCATCACTCTGTGGTCCAATCAGAAGCAAAGGTTAGAAGCGTCAGGAGTCAGCCCAGAAATCCTAGGGATTCAATGACAATGAAGCTTGAAGAAAAGTGTGGGGACAATGGGATCCCTGTGGGAAGGAGTCAGCCTCACCTGGGTGAGAAGCATCAGGCAAATGGG
>CAUYRH010052118.1:0-26844 GCA_963574655.1 Perodicticus potto | reverse complement strand
CTGTGGCTCAAAGGGCTAAGGCGCCAGCCACGTACACCTGAGCTGGTGGGTTTGAATCCAGGCCGGGCCCGCCAAACAACAATGACGGCTGCAACCAAAAAATGGCCGGGCGTTGTGGCGGGCGCCTGTAGTCCCAGCTACTTGGGAGGAGAGGCAGGAGACTCACTTGAACCCAGGAATTGGAGGTTGCTGTGAGCTGTGATGCCACGGCACTCTATCCAGGGTGACAGCTTGAGGCTCTGTCTCAAAAAAAAAAAAAAAAACAAAAGAAAAAAAGAAAAGGGACTTGCTTCTGATAATTAGTCCTTCCTCATTTCCATTCCCCTTCCTGCCTGGACTGAGGCTAATCTAAGGGAAGCTGTCAGGAATAGGACTATAACATGATAGCCAGCCACTAAGCAGAAAGTTCCCGAGGAGTCTTGAGGGCTATCACTACCACAAAATGTCACTTTCTATACTTTTTTATCTCCTTTAATCCTACAATTGTCCCACATGAGAGATGCAGTTAGAAACTTTCTTCTCTGAACAAGTTGGGATTGGCTTTTGGGTAGTTAATCAAAAAAGTTGGTCGAAGTGGAGAAGCTGAAACATTTTATTATGAAAATATTTAAAGCTGGGCTTGGTGGCTCATGCCTGTAATCCTAGCACTCTGGGAGGCTGAGGCAGGTGGATTGCTCTGAGCTCAGGAGTTCAAGACCAGCTTAAGCCAGAAGGAGACGTCTCTTAAAAAAAAAAAAAAAAAAAAGCCGGGCGTTGTGGTGGGTGCCTATAGTCCCAGCTAGTAGGAAAGCTGAGGCAAGAGAATCACTTAAGCCTAAGAGTTTGAGGTTGCTGTGAGCTGTGATGCCATAGCACTATACTAGTGGGTGACAAAGTGAGACTCTGTCTCAAAAATAAATAAATAAATGAATGAAATGAAAATATTTAAACATACAGCAAAGTTGAAAGAATTTTACAGTGAATACTTGTGTGCATGTGACCTAGGTGCCACAATTCACATTTTCCTATAATTTCATGTCTGTCAATTTCCACCATCAATTTCTTTCTCTTCTCTTCTCCTTTCCTCTTCCTCTCCTCTTCTTTCAAGACAGAGTCTTTCTACACTACCCAGGCTGGTCTCAAACTCCTGGCCTCAAATAGTCCCTCCGCCTTGACCTCCTAAATTCCTGGGACTGCAGGTGTGAGCCACCACACTGGCTCCTCTATCAATTTTATCTTATTTTTTTTTTTATACATTTCTAAGTAAACTGCAGGCATTAGTACTTTTTTCCCCTAAATACTTCAGCATCATTAGGTAAACATATACGTGTGTTTTAATTGAAAACAGGAAGATACATTCACCAGTAATTTTTGTAGAGCCAAGCCCTTTTTTTTTGTAGAGACAGTCTCACTTTATCGCATTTGGTAGAGTGCCATGGCGTCACACAGCTCACAGCAACCACCAACTCCTGGGCTTAGGCGATTCTCTTGCCTCAGCCTCCTGAGTAGCTGGGACTACAGGCGCCCACCATGACACCCGGCTATTTTTGTGTTTTGCAGTTCAGCTGAGGCCGGGTTCGAACCCGCCACCCTCAGTATATGGGGCTGGCACCCTACCCCTTGAGCCATAGGCACCGCCCGAGCCAAGCCCTTTTCATTAAAATGATTCTGTAGAGTAGCATTCTAGTCATCTATCTTAAGTAGAATTTCTGGTTTCAATTATTTCAGGTGGAACTTGATTTAAAGACACTTGCAAGTTATACAGGGAATAATCTTTCCAGATTTTTAACATTTTTTTCCTCCTAGTTTTTAAAAAATTCACGTGGTCTTCACTCATTTTGACTGCAGTTTGTTTCACTGGTTTGCCTTTATTGTTTTTTCTACAACATTTAAGTCAGCCAGGTGTGGTGGCTCACACCTCTAATCCCAGCACTTTGGGAAGCCAAAGTGGGAGGACTGCTTCAGGCCAGGAGTTTGAGACAAGCTTGGGCAATGTAGTAAGACCTTGTCTCTGTAAAAAATATTTCTTAAAAAGTTGGCTGGGTGTGGTGGTGTACACCTATAATTCTAGCTACTTGGGAGGCTGAAGTGGGGGGGGTATTTGAATCCAGGAATCTGAGGTTGCCATAGCTATGATTGTGCTACTGCACTCCAGCCCCAGTGCCAAAGTGAGACTCAGTCTCAAATATGAATAAATAAATAAATATAGCAATATATAAATTTTTAAAAGCTGAACATTTTTTTTTTTTTGAGACAGAGCCTCAAGCTGTGACCCTGGATAGAGTGCTGTGGCATCACAGCTCACAGCAACCTCCAATTCCTGGGCTTAAGCAAGTCTCTTGCCTCCGCCTCCCAAGTAACTGGGACCACAGGCGCCCACCACAATGCCCGGCCATTTTTTGGTTGCAGCCGTCATTGTTGTTTGGCCCGCCCGGGCTGGATTCGAACCTGCCAGCTCAGGTGTACATGGCTGGCGCCTTAGCCCATTGAGCCACAGGCGCCGAGCCAAAAAGCTAAATATTCAACTTGGTTTTTTAGAAATAGTTTTCTTTTTGTGTTCATATTTAATTGGTTTATATAATATTTAGTGTATTCAACAAACACTTGAGTGCTTACTGTATGCTAGGCATTATTTTAATGTTGGGGTAATAGTGAAGAAAATCAAGTCCTGCTCTTACGAAACTGGGAAGTTAGATAGTAATAATTAAATATGTAATGTAAGGCTCGGCGCCTGTGGTTACGGCACCAGCCGTAGAGTGACTCTGGGTCAGCATAAAACTCAGCAGGCAGACTCCACACGCTCAGCACCCCTGAGTCTTGGTCACTGTTGACTTGGGATAAGGATGAGTCATGCCACGGAGGTTAGCTAAGGGGCTTCCCCCGCACCACCCCGTTTCTCTCACATTATTCTCTCTCATGTTCTACACATAGGCCTTTGAAGAGTGGAATAAGACGGAGCTAGACTCGTTCCTGATTGAAATCACAGCCAATATTCTCAAGTTCCAAGATAACGATGGCAAATACCTGCTGCCAAAGATCAGGGACAGTGCTGGGCAGAAGGGCACTGGGAAGTGGACGGCTATTTCTGCCCTGGAATACGGCGTCCCCGTCACCCTCATTGGTAATGTCCCACTCTTCACTTGTGCCCTCTCGTCCCACTGCTCTGATCTCCATGTCCTTCTGGAATAGTGATAGACGCTTTTAGAAAATCTGTTCAGACTTAATCGGTTTTCAGAGTGTGTTTAGCTCTTTCCGTGTATGAGAAAACTGCCGTTAAATCTCTTTGTGGTCCTTCTCTCATTCATATGAGCTTGGAGGTAAATTCAGAAGCTACTGTCTTTCCTATCCAATTTTACCTTTGGAATATTTTAGCATTGGTGATTTTATTCATGTCAGTACCCTGAGATCTTTTTAATGGGAGGGTTAACTGGAATGGAATTTTTTATAGAAAAATTCAGAGAAATATTTTCTTTTTTTTTTTTTTTTGAGACAGAGCCTCAAGCTGTCACCCTGGATAGAGTGCTGTGGCATCACAGCTCATAGCAGCCTCCAATTCCTGGGCTCGAGCGAGTCTCCTGCCTCTGCCTCCCTAGTAGCTGGGAGTACAGGCGCCCGCCACAACGCCCGGCCATTTTTTGGTTGCAGCCGTCATTGTTGTTTGGCGGGTCCGGGGACTGGATTCGAACCTGCCAGCTCAGGTGTACATGGCTGGCGCCTTAGCCCGCTGAGCCACAGGCGCCGAGCCCCGGCCATTTTTTGATTGCAGCCGTCATTGTTGTTTGGTGGGCCCGGGCTGGATTCTAACCCGCCAGCTCAGGTGTATGTGGCTGGCGCCTTAGCTGCTTGAGCTACAGGCGCCAAGCCAATTTTAATGTATTTTTTTTTTTTTTTTTTTGCAGTTTTTGGCGGGGCTGTGTTTGAACCCACCAACTCCAGCATATGGGGCCAGCATCCTACTCCGTTGAGCCACAGGCGCCGCCCAATGGGAAGCAATTTTAAAGTTACTCAAGATGGATCACCATATCCAAAACAGGTTTGATGGGTAAGTGGGAGCCACTAACAGTGTTTGGGCAGGAGTATGATAGAGCCAGGCTAGGGAGCAGAGGGTATATGGGGAAGTCTCAGCTGTCTCAGGAAAAGATTGCTGAATCTGAGGGTTTGGTGTTATGAGTGGGACAGCTAAGTCATGACCTTGGTTTATGAACTTGATTTGCCCCATGTGAGATGGAATTAAAACTGCAGCAGGCTCAGCGCCTTTGGCTCAACAGGCTAAGGCGCCAGCCATATACACCTGAGCTGGCGGGTTCGAATCCAGCCTGAGCCCGCCAAACAACAATGACAGCTGCAACCAAAAAATGGCCAGGCATTGTGGCGGGCGCCTGTAGTCCCAGCGACTTGGGAGGCGGGGTCAAGAGACTCGCTTGAGCCCAGAAATTGGAGGTTGCTGTGAACTGTGATGCCACAGCACTCTATCCAGGGTAACAGCTTAAGGCTCTGTCTCAAAAAAAAAAAAAAAAAAAAAAATGCAGCAAAGGGGAGGCACCGGTGGCTCCCCCCTTAGGGCACTGGCCCCATTTACTGAAGGTGGCAGGTTCAAACCCAGCCCTGGCCAAACTGCAAAACAAAAAAAATAGCCGGGCGTTGTAGCGGGTGCCTATAGTCCCAGCTACTCAGGAGGCTGAGGCAAGAAAATCGCCTAAGCCCGGGAGTTGGAGGTTGCTGTGAGCTGTGTGACGCCACAGCACTCTACCAAGGGTGATAAAGTGAGACTCTGTCTCTACAAAAAAAAAAAATGTAAAGGGCAGCGCCTGTGGCTCAGTGAGTAGGGCACCGGCCCCATATACCGAGGGTGCTGGGTTCGAACCTAGCCCCAGCCAAACTGCAATTAAAAAAATAATAATAAAACTGCAGCAAGGTGGCTGGGCATGGTGGCTCACGCCTATAATTCCAGCACTTGGTAGGTTGAGGAGAGTGGATTGTCTGAGCTCACAGGTTTGAGACCAGTCTGAGCTAGAGCAAGACCACGTCTCTAGAAATAGCTGAGCATTGTGGCGGGCACCTGTAGTCCCAGCCACTTGGGAGCCTGAGGCAAAACAATTGCATAAGCCCAGGAGTCTGAGGTTGCTGTGAACTATGAAGCCACAGCACTCTACCAAGGGCAACAAAGTGAGACTCTATCTCAAACAAAACAAAACAAAACTGCAGAGAGGGGCACAGGGCATAGTCTTGGCTCAAGGCCTGGTCTTGTGGGCTCTCAGGAAAGAGAGAACATTGCTATTATCATCTGATAGGTTCCATTAGCTCTCATTACCATTTGCTGAATGGGGATGAAGGGAGAGGAACAGTAAATACTAATGGTTTCTGATTGAGACAGATCTAAGCCCTGCAGAAGGGCAACCTGCTGAATCTTTCCGATGCTGTAAGGTAACACTGAAAACAGTTCTCATGCCTCCAAGTTACCAACCATTTGCCATGTACTGGCCACACACTTCCTTCTTTTTTTTTTTTTTTTTTTTTTTGAGACAGAGCCTCAAGCTGTCACCCTGGATAGAGTGCCGTGGCATCACAGCTCACAGCAATCTCCAATTCCTGGGCTAAAGCGAGTCTCCTGCCTCCGCCTCCCAAGTAGCTGGGACTACAGGTGCCTGCTACAACGCCCGGCCATTTTTTTGGTTGCAGCCGTCATTGTTGTTTGGCAGGTCCGGGCTGGATTCGAACCTGCCAGCTCAGGTGTACGTGGCTGGCGCCTTAGCCCGTTGAGCCACAGGCGCCGAGCCCACACTTCCTTCTTGGGTTTTGTTGTTGTTGTTGTTGTTTCTGTTTGTTTTACTCTTAGAGACAGGGTCTTGCTCTGCTGCTCATAGCTCAAGGCAAACTTGAATCCTTGGGCTCAAGTGATCCTCCGCTTGTCTCAGTCTCCTAAGTACCTGGGATTACAGGCACACACTGCCAGGCCCACCTAATGTTATTTTTATTTATTTACTTGAGACAGAATCTCACTTTGTCCCTCTTGATAGAATGCTGTGGCATCATAGCTCACACCAACCTCAAACTCTTGGATTCAACCCATCTAATGTTATTTTTATTTATTTATTTGAGACAGAATCTCACTTTGTCCCCCTTGATAGAGTGCTGCAGCATCATAGCTCACACCAACCTCAAACTCTTGGATTCAAGCGATCCTCTGTGTCAACCTCCTGAGTAGCTGAGACTACAGGCACACCCGCCACAACACCCGGCAATTTTTTGCGGGGGAGGGAAGACAGAGTCTCAGTAAGTCACCCTTCGAAGAGTACCGTGGCATCACAGCTCATAGCAACCTCAAACTTTTAGGCTTAAGCGATTCTCTTGCCTCAGCCTCCCAGTACCTGGAACTACAGGTGCCCACCACAATGCCCTGCTATTTTTTGTTATTGTTGTCATTGTTGTTTTTAGCAGGCCCTGTATGGCTTCGAACCACCAGCCCTGGTGTATGTGGCTACCGCCTTAGCCCCTGAGTTATAGGCACTGAGCCTATTTTTAGACGCGAGGTCTCACTCTGGCTCAAGCTGGTCTCAAACCTCTGAGCTCAGGCAATCCACCCGCCTCAGCCTCCCAGAGTGCTAGGATTACAGGTGCGAGGCACCACGCCCCAGCCTTGCCCAGCTACCTTTAATTTTTTTTTTTTTTTTGAGACAGAGTCTCACTTTATCGCCCTTGTTAGAGTGCTGTAACGTTACAGCTCACAGCAACCTCCAATTCCTGGGCTTAGGCGATTCTCTTGCCTCAGCCTCCCAAGTAGCTGGGACTACAGGCGCCCACCATAATGCCCGGCTATTTTTCTGTTTTGCAGTTCAGCGAGGCCAGGTTTGAACCTGCCACCTTCAGTATATGGGGCCGGCGCTCTACTTGATTAGCCACAGGCACCACCCATAAATGTATTTTCTTTTTTCCTTCTGATGTTCTTTTTTCTTTTTCTTTGAACCACCACACCTGATCCCTTATGATTTTCTTTTTGTTTAATTTTCTTTTCCTTTTTTTTTGCAGTTTTGGGCTGGGGCCGGGTTTGAACCTGCCACCTCTGGTATATGGGGCCAGCGCCCTACTCCTTTGAGCCATAGGTGCCTCCCTTAATTTTTTTAGTAACATTCTGTTTTCTCTATTTTACTTTATTGTAAGAATGCAGTATATATAATAATACAAATAGCATACAAATTATGTGTACATCAACTTTTAGTCATAGGTAATTATGGTCAACAGTAGGTTATTAGAAGTTAAGTTTTGGGGGAGTCAAAAGTTATACACGGTCCTGGGCAAGGTGCTTCGTTCCTGGCCTCCTAGCACTCTGGGAGGCCAAAACAGGAGGATCGCTCGAGATCAAGAGTTGGAGACCAGCTCAAGCAAGAGGGAGATCCCATCCCTTCTAAAACGAGAAAGACTAGCAGGGCGTTGTGGCAGGCACCAGTAGTCCCAGCTACTTGGGAGGCCGAGAGCGGAGGATGGCTTGAGCCCAGGAGTTGGAGGTTGCTGTTAGGTATAATGCCACGGCACTCTACCCAGGGTGACAGAGGCAAACTCTGTTTAAAAAATAAATAAATAAATAAATAAAAAGGAAGAAAGAAAGAGAAAAGAATTAGCCTGGTATGGTGGCCCACTTCTATAGTCTCAGCTACTTGGTTGGGTGAGGCAGGAGGATGGCTTGAGCCCAGGAATCTGAGGTTGCCATGACCTGGGTTGAAGCCATAGCATTCTAGCCCAGGCAATAGAGTGAGATTCTGTCTCAAAAAAAAAAAAGGTGTAGGTGGATTTTTAACTGCATGGGGTATTAGCACCCCTAATGCCCATATTGTTCAAGGGTCAAGTGATATTTGTTTTCTATGGCTGCTATAACAAAATATCGATGACTTGGTAGCTTAAAATAACAAAAATGTATTTTCTTACATTTCTGGAGGTCCGAAGTCCAAATGCATCTCACTAGCCTACAGCTGAGTTGTTGACAGGGCTGTTTCTTCTGGAGATTCTAGGGGGAGAATGTGTTCCCTTGCCTGTTGTAGTTTCTAGAGGCCACCTGCATTCCTTCGCTTGTGGGTAAGTAGGAGCCACTAGGTATTCAAGCCGGGGCATGATATGGCTGGGCTTGGGGAATGGAGGACACATGGGGAAAACCTCAGTTGTCTCAAGAAAAGATTGCTGAGTCTGAGGGTTTGGTGTCATGAGTGGGACAGTTGAGCCACGGCTTTGCCATGTGAACTTTAGTTGCCCCTATGTGATAGAATTAGAAATGCATCTTTAGGGCAGCACCTGTGGCTCAGTGGGTAGGACACCGACCCCATATACCAAGGGTGGTGGGTTTGAACCCAGACAGGGTCAAACTGCAACAAACAAATAGCCAGGTGTTCTGGCATGCGCCTGTAGTCCCAGCTACTAGGGAGACTGAGGCAAGAGAATCGCCTAAGCCCAGGAGCTGGAGGTTGCTGTGAGTTGTGTGATGCCATGGCACTTCACCGAGGGTGATAAAGTGAGACTCTGTCTCTACAAAAGAAAAGAAAAGAAAAGAAAAATATCCAAAGAAGAATGCTTTGTGATGTTAAAAATGTTGTAAGACGGCAGAGCCTGTGGCTCAAAGGAGTAGGGTACTGGCCCCATATACTGGAGATGGTGGGTTCAAATGCAGTCTGGCCAAAAAAAACCCTGAAAAACAAGAAAAAAAGCTGTAAGATAGACTCTGGTGGCTATAGCACAGTTGGTATGGCACTGGCCACATGCACTGAGGCTAGCGGGCTTGAACCCAGCCAGGGCCAGCTAAACAACAATGACAACTGCAACAAAAAAATAGTCGGGCGTTGTGGTAGGCGCCTGTACTCCTAGCTACTTCGGAGGCTGAGGCAAGAGAATTGCTTAAGCCCAAGGGTTTGAGGTTGCTGTGAGCTATGACACCATAGCACTCTACCCAGGGCCACATAGTGAGACTGTCTCAAAAAAAAAAAATGCTGAGAGAGGGAAGGAAGATCTCACAATTGTAAGATGGACTTTACCTAACAAATGCAATCAGTGTAACCTGGTTTCTTGTACCCTCAATGAATCCCCAACAATTTAAAAAAAAAAATGCTGTAAGATAGAAATGTCAGGGTCCATAAATAAAGTTTTATTGGCACACACACAAAAAAATTTTATTGGCACAGAGAAATGCTCAATCACTTTCATATTGGGCAAAGTTGCTTTCAGGCTGCAATGAAGGTGGAGGAGGAATGAAAAGTTATGTCATTTACTCCCCACAATATTGGGGTAATTGAGGCACTAACAGGGAATGTAATTGTTCCAGTGGATTCACAGCTTGGAAGTGGGGGAGTCAGACCATGGACAGGCTTATGTCCTTCTTGGGTATAGTTAAACAAAGCTTTTCACTCTTTCAGCTGCTGTCTTCCTATCTGGAGAATGAAACAAATACTTACATTTCCTTTGTAGGTGTTTCCTATGACTTGATATGCAAAAAGCATTTAGCAACACGTACATGGGTCTGGGGTATCAAGCTTCAACACATGTTAACCATTAATGTGAGCCCCTTTGGCAGAGTGGCAAACTGAGGCTGTTTGCTCAGCCCACAAGGCCGGGAGGGACAGAGCTGCAAAGCAAATGAAGGCCTTTTTTTGGTAAATGTTGGGAGGAATAGAGCTAAGAAATGCAGCAATGGTGTGGAAATTGGGCTGTTAAATGAGGTCCACTTAGGGGCCTAGGGAGTGGGGGAGGTAGCCTTTGGGTCCTGGCCTTGCTGGCCAAGACAACTGCTCCACCCAGCTGCACTGGGTGTGGGCGATAAGGGACTGCTACAGGCTCCCCAGTCACAGTGCAAATGCTACCCAGCCCCCACAGTGTTCAAATACTGGCCAATTCTCCAAGGGCTACAGCAGCCTGAGGCTTCACCTAGGCAGGCAGCCTGGCTGCTCTCCACCTTTCCAGAAGTATGTGCCTCAGGAATGAGTATTTCAGCTGCCCAGACAAGTCTTTTCAACAAAGGGTTTGAGAACAAACAGCCTCTGGGTGGGGAAGCCTAGAAAAGCACAAGATAGAGCACCTCCTGTATAGAAGACTGTGCTAGACACCAAATCACACATTTACTTCTATATTTAATCCTCACAATGAGGCCCTGAGTGCAGATGGCTTAGCAACAGGGTTGGTTCATGACTTGCCCGAGGTCACACAGCCAATGGGAGCTTGCATTAGAACCCCGTTACCCTGGGCGGCGCCTGTGGCTCAAAGGAGTGGGGTGCTGGCCCCATATGCTGTATGTGGCGGGTTCAAACCCAGCCCCGGCCAAAAACTGCAAAAAAAAAAAAAAAAACAAAACCAAAAAACCCTGTTACCCAATTCTATGTTATGTGTATAACCCTCAATGACTGGGCATTCAGCATGTACTTAGCTCTCAGCCAAGTGCCACACCCATATCACTTCACCGAATTCTCACAGTAGCCCCAAGAGGGACCTGACTCTATTAAATTGATTCCATTTTAGAGACAGAGAAACTGAAACTCAGGGTTATGAAAGGTAGCACATGGTACAGGGCTAGACAGGGTGGGGCTGGGACTTACCTGAGAGCTGGAATCCCGTGGACACCTTGTTTGTTTGTTTGTTTTATTATTTTTTAAAATAGAGATAGGGTCATGGTCTGTTACCCAGGCTGAAGGGCAGTGGCCTAATCGTAGCTCCCTGCAGCCTTAAATCCTGGGTTCAAGTGATCCTCCAACCTCGGCCTTCTGAGAAGCTGTGACTAATGGTGTGTCCCACCACGCTCAGCCAATTCCTCAGCACATGTAGATGTGTTCATGTATTCAGCACTTTGATACTAGGAGATTCGTGCCCCTAGACTACTGCTACTGCCTCTGTCCTTATCTTTTGGCTTCTGCCACTGGATCCTATAGAAGCATGTGAACACCTGAGTCAGGCCACAGTCCTCCTCTGCTCAGAAATCTCTATGGCTCCCAGCTGTCTCAGAACAAAAGCCCAAGTCCTCTCCCTGGCACACAAGGCCCTGCACACTCTATTCACTTCTACTCTGGCCTCACCTTACGCAGTCACAGGAAAGTCCTTACTGCTCAGTCATACCATACAGGTTCGTACCTCAGCTACTTCGCACATACTCTGTTCCTGAGACACTCTGCCCAGCTCATACCATACACGTTCCTACCTCAGGGACTTTGCACACACCCTGTCCCTGAAACTTTCTGCCTAGCTCTCATACTCCCTTCTCAGGATGGCCATCTCTGATTCCTCATTTTATTTATTTATTTATTTGTTTGTTTGTTTGTTTATGACAGAGTCTCACTCCGTTGCCCTGGGAAGAGTGCCCTGGTGTCACAGCTCACAGCAACCTCAAACTCTTGGGCTTAAACAATTCTCTTGCCTCAGCCTCCCAAATAGCTGGGGCTACACGCACCCACCACAAAGCCTGGCTATTTTTAGAAATGGTCTCAAACCTGTGAGCTCAGGCAAGCCACCTGCCTCAGCCTCCCAAGTGCAGGGATTATAGGTGTGACCCATGGCACCTGACCTGATTCCTCATTTTAAAATTGAAACCCCATTCCCCACCCAAAAAAAATTTTGAAACCCAGCCTCAGCACCTGTAGCTCAGCAGCTAGGACACCAGCCACATACACCAGAACTGGCGGGTTCGAATCCAGCCTGGGCCTGCCAAACAACAATGACAACTACAACCAGAAAATAGCTGAGTGTTGTGGCGGGTGCCAGTAGACCCAGCTACTTGGAAGGCTCAGGCAAGAGAATCACTTAAGCCCAAGAGTTTGAGGTTGCTGTGAGCTATGACGCCACAGCACCCTACCAAGGGTGACAAAGTGAGACTCTGTCTCAAAAAATAAAATAAAATAAAATAAATTTGAAACCCACATCCAGGCTCTGTAGATTACTCCCAGCCCTGTTTCATTTTTATTTTGGGAACAAAATATCACTCTGTCATCCAAGGGTTGAGTACCATGACATCATCATAGCTCATAGCAACCTCAAACTCTTCAGTTCAAGTGATCCTCATGCCTCAGCTTCCCAAGTAGCTAGGACTGCAAGTGCCCATCATAACGCCCCGCTAACTTTTTTATTTTTAGTAGGTATGGGGTCTCGCTCTTGTTCAGGATGGTCTCCAACTCCTGATCTCAAGTGATCCGCTCACCTCAGCCTCCCAGAGTGTTAGGATTACAGGCATGAGCAACTGCACCCAGACTACTAGAGCTCTTATGTGACATTTCTTTTTCTTTTGGGAGGGAGTCACCCGCTGTTATCCAGCTGAAGTACAGTGGATACGCAAGTATAGCTCACTGTACCCTCAAATTTCTGGGTTCAAGCGATCCTCCAGCCTCAGCCTCCTGAGTTCCTAGGACTACAAGCATGAGCCACCACATTCAGCTAATTTTTCTTTTTCTTTCTTTCTTTTTTTTTTTTTTTGCAGTTTTGGCTGGAGCCAGGCTTGAACCCTCCATCCTCAGTATATGGGCCAGCACTGTACTCCTTGAGCCATAGACGCCATCCTTTTTCTTTTTTTTTGAGACAGAGCCTCAAGCTGTCACCCTGGATAGAGTGCTGTGGCATCATAGCTCACAGCAACCTCCAATTCCTGGGCTCAAGCGAGTCTCCTGTCTCCGCCTCCCAAGTAGCTGGGACTACAGGCGCCCGCCACAACGCCAGGCCATTTTTTGGTTGCAGCCGTCATTGTTGTTTGGTGGGCCCGGGCTAGATTCGAACCTGCCAGCTCAGGTGTATGTGGCTGGCGCCTTAGCCCGTTGAGCCACAGGCGCCAAGCCCCTAATTTTTCTTTATATATTTTTTTTAAGAGATGAAGGTCTAAAAGTACAAGCTATGTGGTCCAGGCTGGTCTTAAACTCCTGACCTCAAGTGATCTTCCCATTTCAGCATCCCAAAGTGCTGAGCTTATAGCTACTAGCCACTGTGACCTGCCTGAATAAAGACATATCACCCTCTCACCCTTGATCTAAAAGCCCTACTTCCTCCCCCGGAGGGCATTTCCTCATTCTGGTTTCCCTTTTCTCCTTCCACTGTACACATACACAAGCATATTTATAATTATTTATCTCTCTCTCTCTTTTTTTTTTTTTTTGAGACAAAGTCTCACTTTATTGCCCTCGGTAGAGTACTGTGGCATCACAGCTCACAGCAACCTCCAACTCCTGGACTTAAGCGATTCTCTTGCCTCAGCCTTCCAAGTAGCTAGGACTACTGGCACCCGCCAAAATGCCCAGCTATTTTTTGGTTGTAGTTGTCATTGTTGTTTGGCAGGCCCGGGCTGGATTCGAACCCACCAGCTCTGCTGTATGTGGCTGGCACCTTAGCCACTTGAGCTACAGGCAGCAAGCCTTTTTTTTTTCTTTTTTTTGAGACAGAGTCTCAAGCTGTAGCCCTGCGTAGGGTGCTGTGACATCACGGTTCACAGCAACCTCAATCTCTTGGGTTTAAGCGATTCTCTTACTTCAGCCTCCCAAGTATCTTGGACTATAGGCGCCTGCCACAATGCCCAGCTATTTTTTTTGTTGCAGTTCTCATTTTTGTTTTAGCTGGTCCAGGCCAGGTTTGAACCCACCAGCCTCGGTGTATGTGACCAGTGCCCTACCTACTGAGCTTGAGGCGCCACTTTTTTTCTTTCTTTTTGAGAGAGTCTTACTTAGTCACCCTTGGTAGAGTGCTATAGTGTCATAGCTCACAGCAACCTCAAACTCTTCGGCTCAAGCAATTCTCTTGCCTCAGTCTCCCAAGTAGCTGGGATTACAGGTGCCTACCACTACACCTGGCTATTTTTATTTTATTTTAGTAAAAGTTTCCTTTGTCGCCCTGGGTAGAGTGCCATCACAGCTCACAGCAACCTCCAGCTCTTGGGTTTAGGCGATTCTCTTGCCTCAGCCTCCTGAGTAGCTGGGACTACAGGCACCTGCTATTTTTTTTGTTGCTGTTTGGCTGGGTCCAGGTTTGAACCCGCCACCCTCAGTATATGGGGCTGGTGTCCTACCCACTGAACCACAGGCGCCACCTGCTATTTTTTTATTTTTTATTTTTTTTGTTATTGTTGCAGTTGTCATTGTTGGTTATCTGGCCCAGGCCAGGTTCAAAGCTGCAATCTTCCGTGTATGTGGCTGACACTGTAACCACTGTGCTATGGGTGCTGAGCCACCGGGCTATTTTTAGAGACGAGGTCTTGCTCTTGCTCAGGCTGGTCTGTAATTCCTGAGCTCAGGTAATCAACCCCCTCTAAATGCTAGGATTACAGGAGAGAGCCACTGTGGGCAGCAACTATTTATCTCTTCACCACATTTTGTTACACAGTATTTCCTACTTTGTAATTTCACATACTAACATAATTGGACATTGTTTCCAAGCAACATGGTTAGACCTCCTTTACCTTTATCCAAGGACACATAGTATCTTACTATGGGAATAGTACTATTGTTTTCATTAAACTAGCCAGGGGAGCTTTAAAAAGGTACAGGTAGCCAGGCGTGGTGGCTCACTCCTGTAATCCTAGCACTCTGGGAGGCGAAGGTGGGTGGATTGCTTGAGCTGGGGAGTTCAAGACCAGCCTGAGCAAGAGCGAGACCCCCATTTCTAAAAATAGCCAGGCTTTGTGGTGGGCACCTATAGTCTCAACTACCCAGGAGGCTGAGGCAAGAGAATCACTTGAGCCCAAGAGTTTCAGGTTTGTGAGCTATCATGCCACAGCACTCAACCCCAGGGTAACTGAGTGAGACTCTGTCTCAAAAATAATAATAATCATAAATAATAAAATAAATAAAAAGATACAGATGCCACAGACAGACACAGAAATCAATAGCCTAAGGTCTAAAAGGAGACTTCTTGGTTGTGTTACCTCTGGGGTAAGGACAACTAGCTAAGGATTTACAGACGGTTCTTTTACATAGAAAGCTAAAATCTTCCATGTGGTTAAGGGCTTATGTTTAATTTTTAGTCCCCATGCCCCAACAGAGAGAATTAATTAATTAATTAATTTATGTATGAGATAGTCTCACTCTGTTGCCCAGGCTAGAGTGATCTGGCATCAGCCTCACCCCTAGCAACCTCAAACTCCTAGGCTAAAGCAATTTTCCTGCCTCAGCCTGGCAAGTAGCTTGGACTACACACACCCCATCAACATGCCTGCCTAATTTTTCTATTTTTAGTAGAGACGGGGTCTTGCTCTTTCTTAGCTGGTCTTGAACTCTCAAGCTTAAGGGTTCCTCCCGCCATGGCCTCCCGGAGTGCTAGGTTTACAGAGGAGAGACACTGAACCTGGCCCAGGGCAGTATTTTTACATATGATTATAAAATCTTATATAATAAAATTAGTAAATTCTCTCTATTAGAGGCCAGGTGTCACGGCCAGGGTGATAGAATAAGAGTCTGTCACAAGGCTTGGTGCCTGTAGCTCAGCAGCTAGGATGCCAGCCACATACAACAGCGCTGGCGGGTTTGAATCCAGCCCAGGCTTCCAAACAACAATGACAACTGCAACCAAAAAATAGCTGGGCGTTGTGGCAGGTGCTTGTAGTCCCAGCTGCTTGGGAGGCTGAGGCAAGAGAATCACTTAAGCCCAAGAGTTTGAGATTGCTGTGAGCTGTGATGGCACGCTACCCAGGGCCACAGCTTAAGACTCTGTCTCAAAAAAAAAAAGAGTCTATCATGAAAAACAACAACAACAAAAAAAAAAACCCAGAAAAATAGAAAAATTTGCTGGATGTGGGAAAAATTAGCTGGGTGTTGTGGCATATGCATATAGTCCCAGCTACTTGGGAGGCTGAGGCAGGAGGATCACTCAAACTCAGGAAATTGAGGGTGCAGTGAGCTAGACTGATAGACACCAGGGCAATCTCACCTGGGCAACAGAGTGAGGCTCTGTCTCTGAATGTATGAATGAACAGATGAACATATGAATAAATAAGTAAATAAAGCTCTTAGTCTGGGTGTGGTGGAATGTGCCAGTATTCCCAACTACTACAGAAGCTGAAGCAAGAGGATCCCTTGAGCTCAAGAGTACAATCAGCCTGGGTAACACAGTGAGACTCTGTCTCCAAAAAGTAAAAATAAATAAATAGAAATAACAGGGTGCTGCCTGTGGCTGGAAGGAGTAGGGCGCCGGCCTCATATGCCAGAGGTGGTGGGTTCAAACCCAGCCCTGGCCAAAAACCGCAAAAAAAAAAAAAAAAAGAAAGAAAGAAAGAAATGAAATAACACTCTTTGGGGGTTGACTGGGAAAAGGCATAAGACAAATCTCTGGAGAAAATTCTCTACTAGGGTTCTATGAATTTTTTCTGTAAAGGGCCAGATATTAAAGAGTCCAAGCTTTGTTGTTCACATATCATCGGTCATATATTCTCTTTCTTATTTCTCTTTTTTTACAACCATTTAAAAATATAAGAGCTGTTTTTAGCCCACTTCCAAAAATGGGCCACCACACAACAATCTAAATATAAGTAACGTTGGAGAACTATAGATTTAAAAATAGTTAAGTTGAAGCTGTGCAAGTTAGCAGGCTCCTGTAATCCCAATTACTTGGGAAGCTGAGACTGGAGGATCTCTTTTTTGAATTTTTTTTTTTTTTTGAGACTGACTCACTAAGTTACCCTCAGAGTGCTATGTCATCACAGCTCACAGCAACCTCTAACTCTTGGGCTTAAGCAATTCTCTTGCCTCAGCCTCCCAAGTAGCTGGGACTACAGGTGCCCACTACAAAGCCCAGGTATTTTTTTGTTGTATTTGTCACTGTTGTTTAGCTGGCCCAGGCCAGGTTCAAACCCGCCAGCCTTGGTGTATGTGGCCGGCGCCCTAACCACTGAGCTATGGTGCCAAGCCTGGAGGATCTCTTGAGCCCAGCAGTTCATGATCAGCTTGGACAACATAATAAGACTCTATCTTAAAAAAAAAAAAAAAATTAAGGCTGGGTGCCTGTGGCTCAGGCGGCTAAGGCACCAGCCACATACACCTGAGCTGATGGGTTCGAATCCAACCCGGGCCCGCCAAACAACAATGACGGCTGCAACCAAAAAATAGCTGGGCATTGTGGCAGGCGCCTGTAGTCCCAGTTACTTGGGAGGCAGAAGCAGGAGACTCGCTTGAGCCCAGAAGCTGGAGGTTGCTGTGAGCTGTGATGCCACAGCACTCTACCCAAGGCGACAGCTTGAGGCTCCATCTCAAAAAAAAAAAAAATTAAAAATCAGCCAGGTATGGTGGTATGAGTCTGTTGTCCCAGTTACTCAGGAAGCTGAGGTGAGAGAATTATTTCAGGCTAGGTGTCCAAGGCTGTAGTGAGCTATGATGATCCCACTGCATTCCAGCCTGGGTGACAGAAGAAGACCTTGTCTGTACAAAAAAAAGATAAAAAGGCTGGTCCCAGTACAGTGTTGTTTACAACTAATTGATCACAACCAGTTACAGATTCCTTTGTTCCTTCTTCACTCCCACTGCTTCACTTGACTAGCCTTAAAAATAAATAAAATAGGGTGGCACCTATGGCTCAGTGAGTAGGGCACCACCCCCTGAGGGTGGCTGCTTCAAACCTGGCCCTGGCAAAACTGCAACAAAAAACAGCTGGGTGTTGTGGTGGGCGCCTGTAGTCCCAGCTACTTGGGAGACTGAGGCAAGAGAATCACTGAAGCCCAGGAGTTGGAAGTTGCTGTGAGCTGTGATGCCACGGTACTCTACCCAGGGCAACAACTTGAGGCTCTGTCTCAAAACAAACAAACAAAAAAAATAGAATAAAAATAGTTAAGATGGTAAATTTTGTGTCAATGTTTTTTACCACAATAAGAAATTTAAGAAAGAAAAAACCAAAACCAGATTGGCACCTGTAGCACAGTAGTTATGGCACCGTCCACATACAACTAGGCTGGCAATTCGAAACCAGCCCAGGCCAGCTAAACAACAATGACAACTACAATAAAAAAACAGCCGGGGCTTGGCGCCTGTGGCTCAATGTGCTAAGGCGCCAGCCACGTACACCTGAGCTGGCAGGTTCGAATCCAGCCCGGGCCCGCCAAACAACAATGATGGCTGCAACCAAAAATGGCCGGGCGTTGTGGCGGGCGCCTGTAGTCCCAGCGACTTGGGAGGCAGAGGCAAGAGACTCGCTTGAGCCCAGGAATTGGAGGTTGCTGTGAGCTATGATGCCACAGCACTCTATCCAGGGTGACTGCTTGAGGCTCTTTCTCAAAAAAAAAAAAAAAATAGCCAGGCATGGGCGTTGCCTGTGGCCTACTGGGTAGGGCATACCAAGGGTTCCAGGTTCGAACACGGCCCCAGCCAAACTGCAACAAAAAAATAGCCAGGCGCTGTGGCAGGCACTTGTAGTCCCAGCTACTGAGGAGGCTGAGGCAAGAGAATCACCTAAGCCCAGGAATTGGAGGTTGCTGTGAGCTGTGACGCCATGGCACTCTACCGAGGGCCACAAAGTGAGACTCTGTCTCTACAAGAAAAAAAAAAAGAAAAGAAAAAGGAAAACAGTTGCAATTGACAAATGTTAACAAATAAGTATCTTTTTCCAACTTTTCTTTTCTTTTCCTTTTTTTTTTTTTTTTTGAAACCGAGGCTCATTTTGTCACCCTTGGTGGAATGCACTGGCATCAGCTCATAGCAAACTCAAACTCCTGGGCTCAAGCCATCCTTTTGACTCAGGCTCCCAAGCAGATGGGACTACTAGCTGCAATGCCCAGCTAAGTTTAGAGACAGGGTCTTGCTCTTGGTTAGGCTCATCTCAAACACCTGAAGCTCAAGCATTCCACACACTTTGGCCTCCCATAGGCCTCCCAGAGTGCTAGGATTACTTATAGGTGTGAGCCACTGTGTCTGGCTTTTTTTTTTTTTAATCAGATTCCAGGGTTCCACTGCAGGTTGAAATCAATTCTAGTGAATGCAGCCAAGGAACTTGCTTTTTAAACAAACACTACCTTCTTCACCAGTTTTTTCCCTCCCTGGTCAGAGTCTATGGTTTTAGATCCTAAACTCCTTTTGTGCACTATTCTTGCCAAGGGGGTGTGGGAAGAATGGCAGTGCCCATTGCTGACATCCACCAGAACCCGGAGCCATTTCCCCATTTCCTTTGGAACTGCTGGTTTCCTTTAGATATGATCTCTGATGGAGAGGGAGCTTCCTGTCCTCTGGTCCAGTTCAAATCTATGTCTTGACCGAAAGGGCTGTTTCTCCTTCAGCGCATGGGAAATTCATGTATCACCAGCCTCAGAGGTCTCTAAGCATATGGAACTTGCCAGGCACCATGCAAATTACTTCTCACCAGTTATCATGCTTCACTCAGCCCTACAGACAGGACACATAGTTTTAGAGAAGTCACTGAGTCACTCAAGGCCACACAGCTCATAAGTGTCAGAGTTAGGATTTGAGCCTGGGTCCCTCTGATGTCACCTCTTGAAGTTAGAATAACTGACAGGAAGCCATCAGGGCAGGAGGAAGGGGCATGTGAGACACTCTTGAACACATTCACAGATCAGAGAAGCTCCTCTAATCTGGCAGGAATTTCCAGGGGAGCCCAAAGTCCCTAGCATTTTTGTTTTGGTGAGAATGAATTACTTATGAGTTAAACAAGACCCCTAATAAGAGCAGCCAAGCCGCTTCATTTCCCCTGCCCTCATAGCAAAAACTAATTAAGCAATTATGTGGTTTGCTTGCTATTCTTGCTATAAGGAACACACTTCCCCCCAAATCTTCCCACAGCTGGCTCAACCTCCAGCCTTTAGTAAGCTGAAACATCCCTGATGCTTCTTCCACACACAGACATACAGTGTCTTGATTTTTGCTTCACAACCTAAAATTACATATATATTCCCTTGGCCCCTCCCTGCAGTCCTAGATTTTTTTTCTCCTTTGCTTGTGTTCACAGTATCTCAATCTCTGCCTGTTTTGTCTCTAAGTAATACTTGTTGACTGGCTCGGCACCTGTGGTTCAACGGCTAAGGTGCCAGCCACGTACACCTGAGCCGCAGGGTTCGAATCCAGCCCACCAATCAACAATGACGGCTGCAACCAAAAAATGGCCGGGCGTTGTGGTGGGCTCCTGTGGTCCCAGCTACTTGGGAGGCGGAGGCAAGAGATTCGCTTGAGCCCAGGAATTGGAGGTTGCTGTGAGCTGTGATGTCACAGCACTCTATCCAGGGTGACAGCTTGAGGCTCTGTCTCAAAAAAAAAAAAAAAAACTTGTTGACTGAATGTGCTCAAGAGTCCAGCACAAGATATGTCAGGTGGAGGTCCCCAGTCTTGTGTGTGGACCTGGCTGGACCCGGGAGGATTCACTTAGTCCCATCCATGGCTCAGTCCCTTCCTATGGCCAGATTCAAAGCTAGGTGAATAATATCATTGTCTACTCTGCTTGCAACCCTCAAGCCAGCTGGATCTCAGGGAGAAGAAAGATCCCACAGCCGGCAGGGCCTGGCCAGGACCCCAGGCTGAGAGTCTCAGGACAGAGACAGCCAGACACATCCAAGGGACACACAGTACAGGCAGCCCCAGGGTCTGGGGCTTGAATGAAAACCAAGACCAAGAAGGCCCCTCTAAAGGTCTGGGTGGTAGTCTGAAACAGGAAGAGAGGTGGCAAGGAGGTGATAAGGTCTCAGTGTCTCCTACTCGACTGGGCTGGGCAGGTCCCAGACTGTCCAATCTCTCTCTCCCTGCAGTCTTCTGAGCCCATAGTCCCTGGGGGGAGGCAGGCACAGCTCTAACCTACTTGTTTTTCTTGATTGTATTTGAGCAGTTTCCGGCCCTCTCCCCAAGGTTCTTGGGTCTCACAGTTTCCAGGAAGTCCTGTCACACAAGGGGGGAGTGACAAGTCCTCTTAGCCCCAGGGCAATGCCATGTGGGCCAAGTTGGGTCCTGGTAACCCAAAATAAAGAAGAGAAAGGACCAAACCATCCCCCCACTGTGGGAACCCCAGGCAAAGCCACCGCTGGGCACAGGGGAGGAAGAGGGGCCGTATCTTGGACCTACCCTAGATCAACTAGCTAAGGGTGCTGCCCTCAGGGGTTGGCTGGATACGGGTCCATTTTCTGGGGGTGGGAGACGAAATGGGTGGACAGCGCGCCTAGCACAGGGTGGGGAAAGTTTCTCAATTGTTTCCAGCTTCCGAACTGTCCCTTCACAAGAGACGCCCTTGTTTCCGCCCTCTCCAGAAAGCCAGCCAGACCTGGTCCCACTCAGGTATTCGGTCTGTCAAGGCTTGCCTCAGTTTCTCCATTGGGCCCAAAGCCTAAAATGGCCACTTCAGGGAGAGGAGATGTGGGCAGGAAGAAGTGGGCAAAGGGGATTAGAAGATGAGGGGGCTTTGGGAGTCCTGTCCCTTTTCTGAGAGCCTGTCGCCGCGCCTCCCCTCCCCCACCCGCCATCTGAGCCGCCCAGATAACGGGACCTCCCCAGACAGAGCATGCGCTGTGCTCTCTGGCCCATCAGCCAGCAAGGGAGCTGGGGCTCTCGAGAGAAGACGCGGAGCTATCCGGCTGGAGCAGGATGATTAGGATTTGCACATCGTAGAATGCAGGGGCCGGAGGACAGAGGGGACCTCCGACTGCAGCGCGGGTGTGTAAAGTATCAGATGTCTCCCCTCGCTCGAGATCCGCCTCCAACCCTCCCCCACGACTCAGCAGAGGCGCCCCAGGCTGGAGGTAGCTCCTACCGTAGGCTCCGTCCTTCCTCTCGTCCTCCATGGCCGCTGCGGGCAGGGAGGGGAGTCCGAGCCAGCGCGACCCCAGCCCTGGCGGGCGGGAGGCTCCGCGGGCTGCAGCGCCCCGCCCCGGGCCGCGGCCCCGCCCTGCACTCCGGGCCCACCTCCGCGCACCGCCACCAATGGGAGCCGCGAGCGGACCGGGGGTGTGTCCTAGCCTGGGAGGGAAGGGACCCCAACCTTTGTTTCCAGTATTGGCCTCCTTGGTGTGAGCGGCTGTCAAGGAGAGAGAGGTTTGTCATCCATTCATTCATTCGTCCATTCATTTATTCATCAGTTAGATGCTGAGTGCGGATCGTGTGCCACAGAACAGACAAAAAGATGCCATTTTCCATTCACCAGATTAGCAAGAATTTTAAGAGTTTCGTAACATCAAACGGCTTAAGCGAATGCTTTCAGGCAGAACATTTTCTGGCAGAAAGAGTAAATCTAAACTATGTTTACCCTGTGTGATTCCTTTCTGGCATTGACCCTGGAGAAGCCATCAAAGATGTGCGCGCATGATGTGTATACACCAAGGCATATTGCCTGCAGCCCTGAGAGTTATTGTGGAAAATGGGCAGAAAATATACGTGTCCTTCAACAGGGGAGTGGATACAACCAATTACAATGGTCACAGGAGAGAATACAGTGCAGTAGATAAAAAGCATGAACTCAGCAGGAAAATGCAAATTAAAACTTCAATGAGGGCTCGGCGCCTGTGGCTCAACGGGCTAAGGTGCCAGCCGCATACACCTGAGCTAGCAGGTTCAAATCCAGCCTGGGCCCGCCAAACAACAATGGTGGCTGCAACCAAAAAATGGCCAGGCGTTGTGGCGGGCGCCTGTAGTCCCAGCTACTTGAGAGGCGGAGGCAGGAGACTCCCTTGGCCCAGGAATTGGAGGTTGCTGTGAGCTGTGATGCCACAGCACTCTATCCAGGGTGACAGCTCGAGGCTCTGTCTCAAAAAGAATAAATAAATAATTAAAACTTCAATGAGAGGCCAGGTGCCTTGGCTCATGCCTGTAATCCTAACACTCTGGGAGGTCGAGGTGAATGGATCGCCTAAGCCCACAGGTTGGAGACCAAGCCGAGTCAGAGCGAGACTCATTTGTAAAAATAGCCGGGCGTTGTGGTGGGCACCAGCTACACTGGAGGCTGAGGCAAGAGAATCACTTAAACCCAGGAATTTGGGGTTGCTGTGATCTGTGACACCATGGCACTCTGCAGACGCCATGGCACTATTGCCGAGGGCAATAAAATAAGACTATTTAAAAACAAAAACAAAACAAAAAACTTCAGTGAGAGACTGGGTATGTTGCCTTCACACCTGTAATCCTAGCACTCTGGAAGACAGAGGCCTGCAGACTGCTTGAGCTCAGGAGTTCGAGAACAGCCTGAGCAAGAGAAAGACCCCATCTCCACTAAAAATAGAAAAATTAGGTAGGTGTTTTGGCAAACGTCTGTAGTCCCAGCTACTTGGGAGCCTGAGGAAGGAAGATGGCTTAAACCCAGGAGATTGAGGTTAGTGTTAGGTAGGCTGGCACCATGGCTTTTTAGCCTGGGCAATAGAGTGAGATTCCATCTCAAACAAAACAAAGCAGGGCAGTGCCGGTGGCTCAGTGAGTAGGGCGCCAGCCCCATATACAGAGGGTGGCGGGTTCAAGCCTGGCCCCAGCCAAACTGCAATAAAAAACAGCCGGGCTTTGTGGTGGGTGCCTGTAGTCCCCGCTACTCAGGAGGCTGAGGCAAGAGAATCGCCTAAGCCCATGAGCTGGAGGTTGCTGTGAGTTGTGACATCACAGCACTCTACCAAGGGCAACAAAGTGAGACTCTATCTCTAAAACAAAACAAACCAGGGCCAGGCATGGTGACTCATGCCTGTAATCCTAGCACTCTGGGAGGTTGAGGCAGGTAGATTGCCTGAGCTCAGAAGTGGGAGACCAATCTGACCAAGAGCAAGACCCCTCTCTAAAAAGAGCCGGGCCTTGTGGAGGGTGTCTGTAAGTCCCAGCTACTTGGGAGGCTGAGTCAAAATAATAGCTTGAGCCCAACTGTTTGAGGTTGCTGTGAGGTATGACTCCAAGGCACTCTATGGAGGGCTACAAGGTGAAACTCTGTCTCAAAACAAAACAAACAAACAAACAAAAACTTCAATGAGAGACCACTATTTGAGAGACCTCGAATACCTAAAATTAAAAAGCCTGGCCAGGCTCAGTGCCTATGGCTCAAGGGGCTAAGGCATCAGCCACATACACCTGAGCAGGCGGGTTCGAATCCAGCCCGGGCCTGCCAAACAACAATGACAACTACAAACAAAAAATAGTCAGGCATTGTGGTGGGCACCTGTAGTCTCAGCTACTTGGGAGGGAGAGGCAGGAGAATTGCTTTAGCCCAGGAATTGGAGGTTGCTGTAAGCTGTGACGCTATGGCACTCTACCTAGGGTGACAGCTTGAGGATCTGTCTCAAAAAAAAAAAAAAAAGACTGGCCATACCAAGCATTGGTGAGGATCTGGAGTAAGTGTGACTCTTCTATACTGTGTCTGGGAATGTAAAATAGCAAAACCATTTGGGGGAAAAGTCAGACAGTCTCTCGTAAAGTTAATGAAGACATTCCACTCCTAAGTATTTACCCAAGAAAGGTATAAACAAAGAAAAGGAAAAATTTGTACAGACTCATCTATGAATGTGCATAACAACTTTATAGTAGGTTTATTCCTCATGGCCCCAAAACCGTAAATGTCCATAACAGGTGAATGACTGAGCATCTTATGGATGGTTAAGCAAACCATGGAATTCTCTTCAACACTGAGGAATGAATTATTGATACACGAAATAACATGGATTATTAATCTCCCTGCAAAAAGCATTATGTTGAGTGAAAGAGGTCAGATACTGTTTCATAAAGTTCTAGGAAAATCATAGCTAATCAACCAATGGTAACAGAATATCCCCCAGTGGTTGCCTTTAGGTGCAGTAGTAACTGGTAGGACCAGATGGGGAAACAAGATTGTGGTCACCCAGTTTGGTTTAGCTTGGGAATATGTGACTTCCGTCTTCGTAAAATATATGAGTATGTTAATTTCTTTTTCTTTTTTTTTTTTGAGACAAAGTTTTACTCTGTCACTCTGGGTAGAGTGCTATGGCATCATAGTTCACAGCAACCTCAAACACATGGGCTCAAGAGATCCTCTTGCCTCAACCTCCTGAGCAGCTGGGACAATAGGTGCCAGCCACATTGCCCAGCCAGTTTTCCTATTTTTATTTATTTATTTATTTATTTATTTTCAGTTTTTGGATGGGGTCGGGTTTGAACTCGCCACCTCCAGTATATGGGGCCGGTGTCCGACTCCTTTGAGCCACAGGCGCCGCCCATATTTATTTTTATTTTTTTGAGACAGAGTCTCACTATGTCACCCTAGGTAGAGTGCTGTGGTGTCACAGCTCACAGCAACCTCAAACTCTTGGGCTTAAGTGATTCTCTTGCCTCAGCCTCCCAAGTAACTGGGACTACAGGCACCAGCCACAATACCCGGCTATTTTTCTGTTGCAGTTGTCATTGTTGCTTAGCTGGCCCAGGCTGGGTTCGAACCCACCTGTCTTGGCATCTGTGGCCAGCGCCATAACCACTGTGCTATGGGGGCCGAGCCATAGTTTTCCTATTTTTAGTAGAGATGGGGATCTAACTCTTGCATAGGCTGGTCTTGAACTCTTGAGCTCAAGCAATGTACCTGCCTCAGCCTCCCAGCTTGCTAGAATTACAGGCACGAGCCACCAAGCCTAGCCTAGTATGTTACATGTTTAAACAGAATTTGTTGTTTTTTTTTTTTTTTTTTTATAGAGACAGAGTCTCATTTTATCGCCTTCGGCAGAGTGCTGTGGCATCACCCAGCTCACAGCAACCTCCAACTCCTGGGCTTATGCCATTCTCTTGCCTCAGCCTCCCAAGTAACTGGAATTACAGGTGCCCACCACAACGCCTGGCTATTTTTCTTTTTTTGCTGTTCGGCCGAGGCTGGGTTTGAACCCTCCACCTTCGGCACATGGGGCCAGCCCCCTACTCAATGAGCCACAGGCGCCTCCCTAAACAGAAATTTTTAAGAGTGAGACCCATCTCTAAAATCTGAGCTCCTCAAAGAGACAGGTGTCTGTAGTCCCAGGCTGAAAAATAAGCCAGGTGTTGTGGCAGGTGCCCATAGTCCCAGCTACTCAGGAGGCTGAGGCGAGAGGATTGCTCCAGCCCAAGAGGTAGAGGGTGCTGTAAGTTACGATGATGCTACTGCACTCTACCTAGGTCAGCGGAGTTAGACTGTATCTAAAAAAAAAAAAATTAATAAAATTCAAATCAGTATGTCTGGTTCATTTCAGGTCCTTCACTGCTGAACTAGGGGGCAGAGTTGGCTTCAGTTTCTCTGCCTCCTCTGCAATGACAAAGGTATAAAGGTATCTGTAGCATTGAACCTTTTTTTTTTTTTGAGACAGAATCTCACTTTGTCACCCTCAGTAGAGTGGTGTGTCCTCATAGCTCACAGCAACTTCAAACTCTTGGGCTCAAGTTCTCTTGTGTCAACATCCTGAGTAGCTGGGACTACAGGCACCTGCCACAATGCCTGGCTATATTTAGAGACAGGGTCTTGATCTTGCTCAGGCTGGTTTGGAACTCCTGAGCTCAGGCAATCCACCCTTCTTGGCTTCCCAGAGTACTAGGATTACAGACAGGCGTGAGCCACTGTGCCCAACCTTATTCTTATTTTTCTATTTTTATTGTTTTGTAGAGACAGAGTCTCACTTTATCGCCCTTGGTAGAGTGCCATGCCATCACACAGCTCACAGCAACCTCCAACTCCTGGGCTTAGGCAATTCTCTTGCCTCAGCCTCTCGAGTAGCTGGACTACAGGCGCCCGCCACAATGCCCGGCTATTTTTCTGTTTTGCAGTTCGGCCGAGGCTGGGTTTGAACCCGCTACCTTCGGTATATGGGGCTGGCGCCCTACTCGATGAGCCACAGGCACCGCCCCTATTCTTATTTTTCTTTTTTTTTTTTTCTTGAGACAGAGCCTCAAGCTGTCACCCTGGATAGAGTGCTGTGGCATCACAGCTCACAGCAACCTCTAATTCCTTGGCTCAAGCGAGTCTCCTGCCTCCGCTTCCCAAGTAGCTGGGACCACAGGCGCCAGTCACAACGCC
>CAUYRH010052116.1:0-65129 GCA_963574655.1 Perodicticus potto | reverse complement strand
TTTTCATTGAACTATTTAACACAGCCTTCATGGCCTTTTAATCACTATATGAAGACATTTATATTCTACATTTAGTAATTTTCACTTGTACCCTTGTAAGATGCACCGTAAGTGTGATCCCACCAATCACCCTCCCTCCACCCACCCTCCAGCCTCCCCAACCCTCCCTTGCCCCTTTCCCCATTTCTTGTGCTATAACTGGGTTTTAGCCTTCATATGAAAGCTATAGATTAGCTTCATAGTAGGGCTGAGTACATTGGATACTTTTTAATTATTAGGTCTTATCTGCTTGTGTCACCTCAAGATGGATGCTTTGGGTTAAATATTATTATCCCTTATTTTCCTCTTTGGAAAAAAGTGTACCAGAGCCAGTGTTATCCATGGTTAGAATAATGATATTGGAGCATTAGAGGACATACTATTGAGAGAGGATACCCAGAAAGAATAAGGTCTAAAAAAAACCAAAAGTCTTCTTACAGAAGCCCTAAGGACACACCTGCAAAGTCCACCCCATGGTGACTCAGCTCTTAGGAATTTGTAGAAACTTAACTTCCTGGGACTTGAAAAATAAGCTTGCTTCTGTTTTTGTAAAAGCCTACAACCACCTGCTCCCATTCACCCACCTTCCCCAGCTCAATTCAAACTGACCAATGGGAAGGGTAGCCACGGACAAGGAACCCTTAGCTGGCAATAAGGAAAGGACAGAGACAATCGGACAGAGCCATTTTTGGACTGTAGTCCACTGTGGCTCCCCCAGCTGAAATAAAGCCCTTTCTCCATATCTTGGTGTTTCAGTGATTCTCTCTCCACCAGGCCTTTGTCTTCGTGAAACATTATGATGAACACAGGAGCTTTAAGATATACTGGTTACCAAGGGCTACTACAACTCATGATGGTAGTTTAAAGGGAGATTTTGTTTTTTATTTCCTGTCAACAGTTTGATAACTTAAACTTAAGATGTCCTAGAAAATGTGAAAATCACCTTCTAATGCTTACCTTGACAAAGACTTCTAGGTAGCCAATCAAACAATATAAAGCAAAAGAAAATTAAACAACAGGGTGGCGCCTGTGGCTGAGGGAGTAGGGCACTGGCCCCATATGCTGAAGGTGGCGGGTTCAAACCCAGCCTCAACCGAACTGCAAAACAAAATAAAAAAAAAAAAATAGCTGGGCATTGTGGCAGGCCCCTGTAGTCCCAGCTACTCGGGAGGCTGAGGCAAGAGTATCGCCTAAGCCCAGCAGTTGGAGGTTGCTGTGAGCTGTGTGATGCCACGGCACTCTACCAAGGTGATAAAGTGAGACTCTGTTCCTACAAAAAAAAAAAATAATAATAATAATAGAAAATTAAACATCAAAAAGAGGTTAGTGTTTGACATATAAAATAAAAAGGAGAAATTTCCACTTGTGATTTTATCAAATTTAAACCCTAACACTCCATCAGTGTCAAAAAAAAATGTTATCATGAAATTATGTGGAAAGCTCCAACAAACCAAGTAATAAGAAGAGATTTTTGAAACATAATTACTTGAGCTAGGCTTTTGGGAAGTGAGACAGAGAATGGTGTCATGTTTATATTTCCTGACTTTACAAAGAAAGATCATCTGCCCTGAATTTTGCAGTGAAATGCATATTCCATAGTTGATGGAAAAGTTTAAGATTTGTGGAAGATTTTATGCTTCTTGAATTGTTCAAAGACTTCACATGGTGTGTTATAATCTTTGTCAATTTCTTTGTTTATTAATTCCAGGTTTTACTTAAAATATAATCCTTTTCTTTTCTAATTGAAAAATGATAGACCTATTAGTGTATAATTTAATAAATTCCTTTTACAGCATAAGCTATGTCCTTGGTGAATTGCAAATGCAATTTCTTATGTTAATGTTCCTCCTAAGAAAAATCAGGATTTAAGCACAGCTATTCCATTATTGACTTATCATACTCTTCATTGCCTTTTAGAAACTTCTCTTCACAACAGTGCCAAATTGTTTGCAATTCTGACAATATAGGCAATAATTAATTGACCTTAATTCCCAATGCAGTAATAATTTTTCAAACATTTATTGCAGTATAACAATAATAACATAATAAGCTAGCATTTATTGAACCCTTCACACGTGCCAGGCATTTTTCCTAGGGCTTGACATATATTACCTCATTTAATTCTCACAATAATCCTTTTAGGTAAATAATATTATTTTTATTTTCATTTTTAAAATGAGGAAACACAGATTAATTCCCCAAATGTCACACCATAAGTGAGAGTGTTAGAATTCAAAACCTGGTTTGACACCAGAGAGCAAATATATACAATATGATATAAAGTTAAGTTTTTGCTAACAGATTAATGGAAAATAAGCTTACTTTAAATAAAAATCTGTGTTAATATCATTAAGAAATTGTCCTTTATGTAAGCAGTGCAGGTCCCCATTAGTAACAAATGCCTCCCTTAGCTGGAGGTGGTTGATACACTATCAATTTTTTTTATAGGACAAGTGGAATGGCTTGGCTGTCTCATTCCTTCCTCATCAAAACGCTAGAATTCCAATTTGTTTCAAAGTGATACTTTAGATTCAAAGTACACATTTTAAATTTATTTTCTTTTTTTACACATCCTCTTTTGATGCTCCCTTCATAGGAAACACATCTGGTATTGGCTTCTTCGAAGGTAATTTTCGCAGAAAAATTAGAAACGCTATTCTTTATACTAATGTTAGTAATACTTTCAGATACTGCATTTGGGTTTGAGGATAGAGGCCAGGTTGAGAAATTAAAATAATATATTATTTTCCCAGAATGGTTAATTTATTTATTCCTTTGCAATTATTCCTAACTCTAGTCTCATTCACGTGCAGGCTTATTTTTAGCCTTTAATGAACTGCTGGTATCATCTCCAGAAACACTACTGGTAATTTTCAGACATTATACCATTCTCATTTAGTTAGGGCATGGGCATTTTAAGTAATAACTATAGGATTTTTTTTTTGTTGTTGTTGTTCTAGCTGTATCTTGATAAAATCTAAACAAATAATTATAGGCTCTATTAATAGCCAGAAAAATGTTCCTACTATCTTACTTCCACAGTTTAAAATGACAGCTTGAAAGGAGCTACTGGCAGATTAAAAACTAAAATTTCTTGAGAAATCACTTTGTGACATGTTAGAAATGTGTTGGTAATAGAATTACCAGACTGGCCATTTCACCCTTGCTTTTCTTGGTAATGCTATTGTCTTTAATTCTGAGCGTGTAGGAAACTTTCTTAGTTCACACTCTATCTACTTTGCAGGTATTTTCATTTACTAATGCATCTGCTTTTCCAGAGAAGGGTGCTAGGGGGAAAGCACGCTGAATTGCTGCTGCAGGCTAGGTGTGTTCCCTTCTGTTACTCCTGCTATGGTCATCATCATCATCATCATTACTACCACCATTGGACGAGCTGATTGCATCATTTCAGTGCAACAGACTTCTGAGGCAGGAGACAAAGAAGCAGACGGATGTGCACGCCAGTGACATTTTTGTTATTCTTTCAACTCCCAGCTCCAGGACGTGATTTGGGCTTTTGTTTTCTTCACTATAGGTTGAACGCCTAGTGGCCAACTTAATCTAAAAAGATTAATTTTAATTGTTTGGACGGGAGATGGTTATTCTTTCCTTCCTGGTGCTGTTTTTAACATTGTTATCTGTACATTACCAAGATGAAAATGTTAGGTGGAGAACCAGGATCTTCAGCTTTTCTAGGGCCCAGAGTGCTTTTCCTTGGTGTTGCCTGGACCAACTGCCCACCTGGGAAGAAGAACAAGGGTGGGCACTCCCTTGTTTTGGTGTCTTCCACACCCTTAATCCTATCTGGACCCACTCACTGCTCCTGGGGAAGGAGGGAACACTACCAATCTGGGAATCCCCCAGACCAGGCATAATAGGAGTTGGCCTAGCATATCCTAAAGCTAATTGTTAGGTCATTGGCTAAACTCTACATTGTGGTTTGTAGCAGCCCCACCTCTAGCCCCAGGTGGGCTGTCAGAGAAGGAGCTCCCACATGCAGAGATAACCTTGGAAAACCTGTCGATATGTTGGTAACATCCCACACCTCCAAAAGCCTGTCAATGGACCAGGCCGATAAAAGGAAAACAAGCCCAGCATTCCCAGTGAGTCAGTCAGCCTGTCTATCTCCACTCTGGGAAACAGACCTGTTCTGTGTTACAATAAAGTTCTGCCCCAGAGAGATGGCTTCCTGCTGGCGGTCACTCCATGGCATTGGTCCTGCTTATGATTTTCCAAGTGCTGAGCCGGGTAATCAGGATACCGGAAACTTTCAGAGATAAAACCCTCCCAGGCCTGCGCCAAAGCAGGCACGAAGCTCCAGGCCTGAGCACAGCAGAGGGCAGGCAAGGCCTGGCCTGGGCTTCTCTGCAGTCCCATCCCCTCCCTGCCTCCTGATGTTGATTGTTTTGTCACAAACTAGCAAATAATGTCAATATAAAACTGAACCTGCTGTATAATTATTCACAAAAAGAAACACTGCAGGTCTGTTTTTCTAAGCTAAGCTTGTTATTTTGTGATGGCTGTTCCTCAACATTAACCCAGCTTAGACTTAACAAAACTGTCTTTTAGCAACTTAGTTTGTTCAGTTACTGAGGCATGCCTTTAGCAACTGGTTTATCTTGGGAGAAGACTTGCAACAATCTATCCTTGGTGTGATGCTTCACAGGGTCACTCTTAGATCCAGATCTGAGGGGTTTCTGGTGTCAGTCCTGTCCATGAGAAGACTTCCTGCACAAACTCAGAAATTATAAATTAATAAGAACATATGTTCAGGCAACCACTTTTGCAATAGGCTCCAGGGACTGCTTCTCTGTGACTCTTGTCTATGTTCTTGGATTGAAAGGCAATTAAATCCCAATGCTATGAAGGTGTGTGGATTGTGCTTTGGTCAGGATAGGAGGAGATACACAGGGTTTTGGAGGGCAGGGAGGATTTGTGTGGCAGAAGCATACAGGATACATTGATTAGTTTGTCTAAGCCCCCATCATCATTTCTCATCCACTCTACAGTAATTTCATGTGGGAGGCAGACAAACTGAATTCCTCACTGACCTTCAACTCAGGGTAAGGTGCCCCATCAGAGGAATGTCTACGTGACTATCCCCGCATGGAGAAATCAACAGTACAGGCAGCTAAAATCGGCAGCTAGTAGCTTAGGTTACAGAAGCTGAGATGTCTGCCTGAGGAAATGAGACCTGCTCTCCCCCTTCTCCCTCCTGCTTGCACCGTTATCTTCAGATGTTCCATTGCCCTATGACCCTGTTTACCCTTTACCCAGACTTCCTGGGGGCTGTAATCTCCCCTTTCTCATTCTTAACCTTGACTGCTGACTGCTGTGCATCCTTGCTCATATACTCTGTTATGTACCCAATAAGAAGACTTCAGGAAACAGGACAGGAGCTGCCTTGTTTTCATGCTGCCACCAGGTACCTGAAACAGTGTATGCCCTGCCAGGCTTCTGGTTTTATGCACTAAGTTTGGTGTAAGTTTCATTGACTTCCCCAGCGCCATCTCCCTTGCTGACAATTGTCCTAGGTTAGGGTCCACTAGATACCCAACAATTTCATACACCCATTCCTCTTCTGCCTCTCTTTAATTTCCCCTCCAAATGTTTATCAGTTTGAATGGAATCCCATCACTTCTCTAATTAAAACTCTTGAGTGGCTTCAGGTTCTTCTTAGTACTCTTGGCCCATGTCACTCTGGACCTAGAGAAATGAAGGAATGAATAATGCTGCTAACCACTGTGTGATCTCTGGCTTGTCTGGGGCTCAATTACTTTATTTAAAAAGATTTTTTCAGTTACTTTATATTTTAATTGAAGATGATAATAACTACTTTGTAGAATTTTTATAAAGAACATTTGAAATTACTTACAAACACACTGAATAAAGGTATTGAGATGATAAAAGTTCATATCTGTGCTGTCAAATATATAGATTTGATATAGTTTAGAATGAGCATGTGTATCAGTTAAGGGAAAGTGTCAGTAAGTTGAACCAAAGTGGATTTAAACAGTACCAGGGCTGGGCACAGTGGCTCATGCCTGTAAGCCCAGCACTTAGGAGGCCAAAGCGGGTGGATTGCCTGAGCTCACAGATTTGAGACCAGCCTAAACCATAGTGAGATCACGTGTCTAAAAATAGCCAGGTGTTATTGTGGGAGTCTGTGGTCCCAGCTACTTGGGAGGCTGAGGCAAGAGAATTGCTTAAGCCCAGGAGTTTGAGGTTATTGTGAGCTATGATGTCATGGAACTCTACCAAGGGTGACAAAGTGAGACTCTGTCTCAAAAAAACCCAAATAAGTAAACAGTACCAGGATTATTATCAGTCTTAAGAAGTCCAGTGCACACCTATAATCCTAGAACTATGGGAGGCTGAGGTGGGAGGATCACTTGAACTCAGGAGTTTGAGATTGCTGTGAGCTAGGCTGACACGATGGTACTTTAGCCTGGGTGACAGAGTGATACTCTGTCTCAAAGAAAAAAAAATCCCGTGATCAGGCAAGTCGGAAAGTTCCGGGTGCAGGTTGTCATGACTCTGACTCTACCTCTCTGTCATGTTCTGTCTCACTCTCCCCTGTGGGTGGACCCTTGGTCTCAGACTCACAGCATGAAGGCTGTAGCATTTCTGGGCAAAGTGTCCTCATAAAACAACATCTAGGAAAAGAAAAGAACATCCATTTCTGTGACAAGTATGTGTGATAGGGACACTTTCTCAGATGCCTCTCAGTCCAGGGGCTGTCCTTTCTGGTTAGAGTTGTGTCATCTTCTTCATTCATATGAATACCAAGTAGGGGAATAGGACCATCAGGTTTGGCTTCAAACAAACAGGCTTCAACCTTTTAGTTTGTGGTGGCCTCAGCCTTCCCTAAGTCCATGGATCCATGGAGAAGGGTGGATAAGGAACACTGTAATTATTTTGGGAAGGAGGATGGTCTAAAATATGTATATTTTAAATTTTCCTATTCACCCATAGATATGTGGGTAGATGAAATATTGTAATGTAACAGTGCTATAGGGTACGGAATGTTAGAATTATTAGCAAATGCTCCCACTAGCAAGGCAGCCCATGCTTATGTGCAATGATGAAGAAAGTTTTTCTATGTAGGTAAAAGTCATGACTGATTATAAGGTAGAGGGAAGTACCCAATCACAAAAGGACACATAAGCAGTGCCAACTATTCAAATTACATGCATATTCTCCCCTCGCTCCCTTCTATGTTTATTGCAAACGTAGCTAATTGATCACAGCATGCCTCCCTGCTGAAGGTGTTCATGTTTCAGAGTCCTTTTCAGGCAGTTGCTGACCATCAGGAGTTGATCCTCCAGACAGAATCTGTCCACCATCTATGACATAGACACATTACCAATATTTTATTTAAAGAGAATGTTTATATGAAGCAGGTTGAAATGTACAAGTCTAATTTCAAATGAAAAAAATTAAGATATGGTTATTTTCCACTTTCTCAGCAATTTCCTTCATTGTGTTTGCCATCCATATTTTTAAGTTCCCGTTCTGTCATTTCTAACATTTCTTTATAGGTGGGTCCCCTGCAGTAGCTACCTTACATCCATTGGGGGAGGGGGGTTGCTCTGTTATGGTTTTTCACATTGCCAGGATTTTTCTGCTGTTTCTTTCTCATGAGTGGTTTTTTTTTTTTTGTCTGTTTCTTTGCCCTACTTTTTCCTTTCACTTCCTCTGCTCTTTAAGTTACTGTGCCTCTGACCTAAGGTTTTGAAGCATCCTTTTGGTTTAGAATTAAAAGGAAGAGAAGAGTGAAGAGCAAGAAGGGAGAAAAGATTTAAAAAACAGAAAAGAGAAAGGAAAGGGGGGAGTAAAAGAGGATATTGACAAAAAGAAGAGAGGAACAGAAGGAGAGAGACAGGAGTAATAGTGGTGTACAGTAGGGTGCCCTGACCCACACCCACAAATCCCAGCCTCTGGTGGGCTAGGTGGGTTGGGTCCAGTCAGGTCTGGAGCACACAAGACCCCACTTCCACCAAATAAAGAAGAAAAACAAAAATACTATAAATCAAAACAAAACAAACAAAAAATCCTTAAGGGATAAGTAGGGGGATAAAAGAATAGCAGGGGCAGAAAAACTAGCAAAAAAGAAGCCATTATTATTAAAGAAGAAAACAATGAAAAATTATAGTTACATGAGAAAAAAGAAAAAAACGAAAAAAATCTAAGGGAAAAAAGTTGAAAAAAAATTTTTTTGTTGTTGTTGTAGTTTGGCTGGGGCTGGGTTTGAACCTGCCACCCTCTGTATATGGGGCTGGCACCCTACTCACTGAGCCACAGGTGCCACCCAAAAAAATTTTTTTAAAAGAGAAAAACCATATATATATACATATATAATATATAAATAGTTTATATATATACTTCATAGTTTATATAAACTATGTATATGATTAGCATTATATATATTTTTTTTAAAAGAGAAAAACCATATATATATATAATATATAAATAGTTTATATATATACTTCATAGTTTATATAAACTATGTATATGATTAGCATTATATATATATAATATCTATATATAATATAATATATATATATATATTTATATATATATAAAATCTTGCTGTATATTACCTGGGCAACAGGTGATCTTCTGGGGTATGAGATGCTAATCACAACGCTGATACCATTGTATAAGATGGCAGCTGGAAGCTTCTGTCTTGTTGAGGAGACCTGATCCTGTCTTCCTGACTTCTTTGCCCTCAATCCCTATAAGGCTGGGACCCTGAAGCTCTCCTTAGCCCACTTAATAGACACACCTCGACCTTTCCAACTGTGTGCCTTGGCTACACAGTGGCTTTCCCAGGAAAGCGAGTGCTGCTCAAATCTCCCTAGAAGTGGCTGCCCCACTTATCAGGCACACCAGAACGGGCCTTGCAGTAGGACCCTGAGGGTCAAGGCTGCAAGGCCACTTTCCCACAGTGGCTGCACCCAAACTGCAGCTGAACAATGAAAGCTCAGCTTCACCCAGTGGCTCAGTCCAGGCCCCCTGGTGCTGTTCAAAGTCACTTGTTCACTCACCTAAGCTCACCCAAGGTAACTCAAACAAGTGCCCAGGTCCAAAACAAACAAACAAACCCACAGGGCAGGTCTTCGTCTGTCTGCAAATTGTAGCCACTGCTGCTGCATCACTGGCCTCTGCCTGCGCACAAATACTTGCCCTTGAGGCGCTTTTCTACTGCTTCCATCCTCCTCTTAGGGTCCTGAAGTCTCCTGCTGCCTCCCTGTGCCCCCAAAGGGAGTTTTCAGGGCAGAGCCCGCAGCCAGAGGTGCCTGGGGTCTTTTTCCCCAATCTTACCATGCAGGGCCGCAAAGAAGCTATCCATTATCTTGCTCTGAGTCACATCTTTCACCAATCACAAAAATTGACTGAAGATGGATAAAAGATTTAAATCTAAGACATGAAACAACAAACATCTTAGAAGAAAGTGTGAGGAAAGCTCTTGAGGCTGTTGGACTGGGAAAGATTTTATGACAAAGATTTCAGTGGCCATCGCAACAACAACAAAAATTAATAAATGAGAATTAAGCTGAAAACCTTCTGCACAGCTAAGGAAAAGACAACCTTCAAAGTGGGAAAAGATTTCTGCAGGGTATGAATCTGACAAAAGGTTGATAACTGAATCTACAGAGAACTCAAATCAACAGACAAAGAGTAAGCAATCCCATCTACCTCTGGGCAAAAGATATGAACAGAACCTTCTCTGCCAAAGACAGACGAATGGCTAACAAACAAACATATGAAAAAATGCTCATTGTCCCTGATCATCAGAGAGATGCAAATCATAACCACCCTGAGACGTCACCTAACCCCAGTGAGAATGGCCCACATTACAAAGTCTCGAAGCTACAGATGCTGGTGTGGATGTGGAGAGAAGGGAACACTTTTACACTTCTAGGGGGACAGCAAACTAATAACCTTAATGGAAGGAAGTATGGAGAATCTTCAAAGAACTCAAATTAGACCTCCCCTTTAATCCTATAATCCCATTACTAGGCATCTACCCAGAACAAAAAAAAATAATTTGATCATAAGAACATTTACACTAGATTGTTTATCACAGCTCAATTTACAATTGTCAAAATGCGAAACAGCCTAAATGTCCCCAATCCAGGAATGGATTAACAAGCTGTGGTACATGTATACCATGGAATACTATTCAGTCACTAAAATGACGGAGACTTTATATCTTTTGTATTAACCTGGTTGGAGGTAGAACACATTCTTCTTAGTAAGGCATCACAAGAATGGAGAAACATGAATCCAATGTACTCAATTCTCATATGAAGGCAGTAGGCGATCTAATATATACCCTCATAATAGAAAAACGCAAATCAATTCAAAGTGGGGGGTAGGGGAACGGAGGGAGCAAGGAGAAGGGAGGTGGGAGGGAGATGGGGGTCACGGTGTATGGCACACCTCTTAGGGGTGGGACATGATTATAAGACAGACTTTACCTAAGAAATGCAATCAGTGTAACTGAATTCTTTGTACCCTCAATGAATCCCGAACAATAAAAAAAAACACATATTTTTGGCAGTGGAATAACTAGAAATAAGTCTAAAGACAAATGCGCTGTATTTCTGTAAACTAATATGTATTCATGGTAAACTAATATGCATTATCTAAATAAATTTAAAGATGACCCAAATAAATGGAGAAATATGCTATATTAGTTGATTGGAAGACCTAATATCCTTAAGATGTTAACTTCTTCATGCCAAAGGAAGGATTGAAAAAAGAAAAACAGAAAGAGATACTTCTAAGTGTTAGTGAGAGTATAAGGCAACAACAACAACAACAAAAATAAAGATAAGGATCAAAAGTAGAGTAAATAGAAATACAACTTATAGTTTAGTTCACAACTATGGCTTTCGGTATAAGTGACCTTTGAATGAGGCCCTGTAGTATACAGAGATTATGTGGATCAGTAGATGAAAAATCAGAGAAATGCAGGAGATGAATTAGGGTATGAGCTAAGACAGGCAGCAGGATCAATGCTGTTGAAATATGTATTAAGGGATGAACATGTACATGACTTCAACCTTCTTCTCTCTCTGCATGAAGATGTCCCATTCCTTCATCCCTTGGCAGTTTGTTTTCTTTCTTGTTTCCCTGAACCATATCCCACTATCAGCAGACGATCTGATCACCTCATTCATACTAAACAGCACATGATTGACAAATCTCAGGGAGACCTCTTTCCTTGAGCTATTTTAAACGTTTAAAATAGGCTTAAGAGGAAGGTGTGAAATTAAGAAGCTATAATTTTCTAAGCTAATAAAACAGGAGGAGGGCAAAGGCAGGAGATATTTCAGGGATGCAAAGGCCTTCCCCAAGTCTGTGAAATCTTATCAGGGAAGTAAATTCTGAGTGATGACAAGGAAAGAAATATTTTGGGTGAAGGCAATTTATTCTGCCTACAGCACCCAATATTTTACTGAAATGGCTTTATCGTGATATAATTCTCATGCCATACAATTCAGCCATTGAAGTGTACAGTTGAATGTATTTTAGTATATTCACAGAGTTCTGCAACCATCACTACTATCTAATTGTAGAACGTTTTCATCGCCTGTCCAAACCCCACACCCACTAGCAGCCATTCCCTATTCCTCCTCCCTGCAGTTCCTGGCAACCACTAATCTACTTGTCTCTGTAGATTTGCCGACTCTGACCATTTCCTACAAATGGAGTAAAATGATATGAGGTCTCTGAGACTGGCTCCTTTCACAGCACAATGTTTTCAAGGTTTATCCATGTTGCAGCACGAGTTGGCACTTCGTTCCTCTTTATTACTGGGTAATGTTTCATCGTGTGGATAGTCTACATTGTGTTTATCCATTCATCACATGGATTTCCACTTTTTGGCCAATAGGAATAATGCTGCTAGGTTTTTGTGTTTTCATTTTTCTTGGATATATCCTTAGGAGTGCACCTGCTGGATCCTATGGTAACAATGAAACTGCCTGTTTTCCAAAGCAGTTATACCATTTTAAATTTCTACCAACAGCGTATGAAGGTTTTGGTTTCCCTACATCCACACCAGCGTCTTTATATCTTTTTAAATACAACCATCCTACTGGGTGTGAAATGATACTTTGATTTGCATTTCCCTGACATCTTGCCCAGTACTTTTTGACCTCTTCTCCTACAACCACAAGATAGACACATTCCACTGTTTTTGTTAAGTCAAATGTCTTTATTTTTCCAGAAAATCAGCCACAGAGGTTATCAAAATGGTCGACAGCTTCTCTTTCAATGCTAGAGCTCCTGTTTCTGACTAGGAGGTTGATCCTCAGGATACATTTAGATCCACAACAGGAGCACTAACCAAAGATGAAAACGTAATTTTATGTGCAAGAGGAGATACCAGTGAATAGAAACAAAAATTTTAGTTCTGTTTCACAAGTCACTTCAACCTTAGTCTATTGATAGATGGCCCACCGCTATAATTTGAGGGTGTGGGAGAGCGGCGACCGTCTTAAAACTCTAGCAGGAATTGAGAAACACGAAGAGTCTATTCCCTACTCCCTTCCATTGAAAAAAATATTCATATCGCTCTCGTTTCCATTTACCTACAGACAGAAAGAACTCAACTACAAAAGGGTAGCGGAAAACTTTTGGTGCTGGATAGTTGTTATTTTCTGAAGTTTGCTTGTCTTACTTCACTGTGTCCTTACATCTAAAGTGTTTGTAAGGCCAACTGCCCTTAGGGACTTCAGCAAATCTTAGTCATACCAATTAACTTCGAGGAATCTGATATTCATTATTTTTTATATTATATGTATTAAGTTTATTAATTATAATTTTAATAGCTATCCAGTAAGCATGTAAGCTTCAGGAAGGAATTGTCTGTTTTATTCGTTGATATATCCTAGAACAGTGTCTAGAGCAGTGCCTGCTATATAGCATGTATTCAATGAATATTTGTTGGATGATTAAATAGATGAGTTGAGTGCTTCTTATATCTGGCACATAATAAATGTGTAGTAAATAATACTTTTATTTTAAAATGCCAAGTTCTTAAGCACTTTACAAGGAATAACTCACTTCATTCTCCCAACAAGGAAAACTGAATATTATCAGCTCTTCATATCCTGGGTTCTGCATTCATAGATTCAATCAACTATGGGTTGAAAATATTCAGGGAAAAATGATAAGAAAAAAAAACTACAATAATAATAAGTACAAAAAAAAGTACAGATAAAAATAAGGTATAACAACTATTTAAATTGTTTTAGATTGCTTAAGTAATCTGGAGATACTTAAAGTATGCTTTATGGGGGGGGAGACAAGTTACATGCAAGTATTATGCCATTTTTTTATAAGGGGCTTGAGCATGCACAGATTTTGGTAACTGTGGTGGTGATTGGGGGTGCCCTGGAACCAGCTGCCTGAGAATGCCGAGGGACCACTGTATATTTTACAAACGAGGAAAGAAAGAATTTGGAAGTTGAATAATTTGCTCCAGGTCACACATAAGACTGAAGAATGGGTTGGAACCCAGCCATGTTTGTCTCCTTAGCTTATACTGTTGCTCATGGTGACTCTCTGCCTTTGCTGTTGAAGAATAAACAATCAAAGCCGGGTGTCCTTTATTAAGCTATCGGGGTAGCTCCAGAACTGCTGAATGTTATAGTTCAAGCAGAAGAAGAGTGCTCTTGTGTATGAGCCACCTGTTTTTGCTCTGGAGTAGACAGTCCTTTAAAGTGGAGAGAACAGACAGGGAATAGAAAAAGGGAACTTCAGACTGCTTGAATTTCATATGAAAAGTTGTCACTTAGTATTATTGATTCACCCCAGCAGCTGGTAAAGGGTTTGTTTTAACTTGTTTTTAATCCCGATGCCTAGAAGTTTTGCTACATTATAGTCACAGCATTGAGAGACTGTTTAAACTCAACCCAATCCTTTTGATGTGTTACTTTAAGAATTTATACCGAAGTTCCCTTCTAATGATAATAGCTATCCTTAGGGGTAAAAGGAGGAAACCTTATGTGGTGATTTATTCCAGAAGGAAAAAACGCTTTTCCTATGAGTCAAGAAAAACATAAAACTAAAAATTCATGCTGATTTGTAGTTTAGAATTTCTGGGAACTACTGTTACGCTAATAAGTCTTGGTAACTAATTGTAGCTAAGAAAAATACGTGATATGTACAGATTTGAAAGAAATTAAGCCATACGTTATAAAAATATATGAACTTACTGACAACTGGTATTTTTAATAAAGAGGGAGAACAGTTTCTGCCACAAATGCTGACCTGTTTAGGAGCGCTACTGGAAATTTGAGGGTCAGTACCGAAGTTTCTCTATAAAAGCTGAAATTGTTGAAGGATATTCTTCAAGGCCAGATCTATTCGGTGTTCTCTGGGTAATAGCAGATTTCTTGACACCTGTGCTCCGCAGTGTTCCAGACACCTGGGGTGGAGTTACACTGGGTGCTACACGGTCAGAGAAAAACAGAGTAATTAGTAACTACTGAGACAGAAGAAGCAAATGCAGGGTGATGTTACCCTAAGTCCTTCATTTCTTTATCTTAGTACATTTCCTACATGGCTGTGCCAATGGGAAATCTGACAGTGGATTCTTGTGGGTTTGTCAGACCTCTATTTTTTTCTCCTCTTCTTCTTCTTCTTTTTTTTTTAAAGTGCCATCTAGTTGAGGCTGAGCTTGGCTCCCAGAGAGAGCTAATCAATATAGCGTACCTTCTCCTGGCCATCGGCATTGATTTAGGGAGACAGGCATGTGATCCCACCTGGACCAATGGAATCAAGGTTCAGGACTTTTGTTCAACCTACTGGGAGAGAAACTCTTCTTTGAGAATAAAAGAATATAAGTCAGAGGTTGCTGATAGTCATTTCATTTTCTCTCCTGTCACTGCGGTGGGAGTGGCTTCCTGAGAGTTGAACCAACACAGAGGGAAGCAGAACCACAATGGGGAGAGACTGGGTGGAACTGGTGCCTTGCACAGTTTGCACCCTTAGATCCACCTGTCCTCAAAATTATCCTTGCCCTTCAACTAAGTTCCAGGAGCCAATAAATGCCCCCCTCTTTACTTTTTCTAAGATAGATTTTATTTGGATATTCTGTTTCTTTAACTAATATCATGCTGATTAATCTGATGAGATAACTTTTAATTTAATCAACTCCTACTGACACACCAACCCCAAATTCAAATATACACATACTCCACACTAAGGCTGTTTACAATGTAGCACAATTCTGATCATACTGTAAGTGTATATCTGGTTTTTTTTTTTTTTTTGGCCGCGGCTGGGTTTGAACCTACCACTTCTGGTGTATGGGGCCAGCGCCCTACTCCTTTAAGCCATAGGTGCTGCCCCAAAGTGTATTATCTTTTAATGCTAGCTTCTAATTAGATATATTATTACATCTGAGTATTTGGGAGGTGGGTCTCTTGTGTGGAAAAATGACAGAATGTCTTGGTAATAGTATCCTGGATATGTCTTTATTCTGTACACTTTTCATACCGGTAAAATTGAGTAATAGTACAGTTTTTATTTTGGGGTCTCAGAAAAAAAACAGGATGTTCATTTATAGCGTGTTTTAAGACTTATTCTAGCCTTATGGGTAGAAAGCAATCCATAGAGATATGAATAATTGTTCATTTGTTTATGTTAATTAAAATATGACTTTCTGTTTGGAAACAAGACTATTATGACTGACAGAAAAATTTAATTTCAGCATTGTCAGATTAGTTGTTTTCTATTTGCGCTTTGATCAGCACAAAAGCTACAAGGATTTGCCTTTCTCAGCATTTCCTTCTTGTTTAGGTCAAAAGATTGTTTATTAAGATTTTTTACCCTGCCTGATTTGTCTTTGAAGATATATTTAATTGAAAGTATTTTGATAAGTTTGTATTTTATTCAAAAAGTTATGCTTGTTAACATTAGGAAAAACAGAACCACTCTGAGTTCTGGAATAAAGGATTTACTATAGGAATTAGAATTTAGACAACCATGAGAGGAACTAGCAAACAGAAGGTGAAAGAAGAAAGTTGATGCATCACACAAAATCATCAGCCAGTCATTATGAAAAGTTCCCAAGATCAGGATGAAAAGTTCACAAAAGACGAACAGCTGCCGAAATAAAACTGAAGGGAGAGTTTGTGGAGAGGCCTGTGGGGACCTTGACTCTGGGTAGGTAATTCCTCTCTATCCAGTCCCCAGCATCTGGGTGGACCTGGGGCTGCTGTTGAGCAGAAGAGGTGGGTGTGGAGTGGAGACCAGCAGGACCAGCTGAAACCGTGGCCTACATGACATGGGTCTATCCCTGCAGCTGATACAGAGACCTGCGAGAGTCGGGGTAGGGCCTTCACTTCTGCTGTCTAATTCTAATGATATTTCTTTATCCACTCCAAACTGGAAACATAGGGAGGGGGATTGGGGGAAGTGTAGTTCTAACTTTACCACCATATTTGCTCTAGATATTTTAATTATGATTAATTTAAATCAAAAGTAATTAGAGCATTGTGCAAAAGGAAGTCACAGCGAGGAGAAGTTGATATAAATAATTAGTTTGATATTCCAACACAAATTTCTACTAAGATACCACTAATTATATAGCACGGTGTAGCGGTTAAGGGCAGGGTTTTAGAGTCAAATAAAATTCAGTCTAAGTCATATTTTCACCGTTTTTCTAGTTGGACAGTTGTTATGTGTTTTGTGTGTTTTTTTTTTCTTTTCGCATCAAGATCTCAGGGTTTTGCTCTGTTGCCCAGGCTGGAGTGCAGTGGTGAGATTCTAGCTCACTGCAGCCTTGATTTCCTGGGCTCAAGTGATTCTCCTGCCTCAGCCTCCTGAGTAGCTGAGACTTATAGGTGTGTACCATTGTGCCCAGCTAATATTTTTTATTTTTTGTAAAGACGGGGTCTTGGTTTGTTTTTAGGCTGGTCTCTAACTCCTGGCCTCAAGTCATCCTCCAGCCTTGGCCTCCCCAAATGCTGGAATTCTAAGAATGAGCTACTGTGCCTGGCCTAGTTGGACAGTTTCTTCTTCATGTCAAAGAAAAACCTTTTGAGCTTTAGTTATTTTGTCTGTGAAATGGAGATGCTACTAACATCTATCATATGCAATTGGTGAAAGAATTAAACAGGTCTCTGTTAGACTTAACATAGTGATGAATGGCAAATCACAATGACACATGACTTATTATCTACATGAATTCATGTATCTTTTGTCATTTACGTCAAGTCTTACTGAGGAGATGGAGGAGGTGAGAGCTTTACAGCCAGTGTGGATGTGGATCATTCCTCAGCATACTCCGCCTTTTCTGCACTCTTAATTTTCTGTGCTTATTCTTTTTTTTTTTTTTTTGTTTGTTTTTGCAGTTTGGCCGGGGCCAGGTTTGAACCCGCCACCCTCGGGATGTGGGTCTGGCGCTCTACTCACTGAGCCATAGGCCCCTCCCTTTCTGTGCTTATTCTTGTTGATTTTGGATTTCACAAAAATATAGTGTATCTTTACTCACCTCACCATTTAACTATGGGGTTTTATGTTCTTCAAGTAAGTCTTTGTTCATTTTTGTCTTGTAAACCATTAATTAATTCATCTCCAATGTACGATAGTTTAATATTTTAATTAGTTTCTACTAGTTTGGGTAACTTCCCCCCCACCCCTAACATACATACAAGTATCCTTTAGTCTTTCATTTCTATAATGTTTCTCATTGGCCTGTCCCATAAAATTCAACTGTCTAGACCACAATCAGTAATGGTGGCTTGTTTGATAAGGCCTTGTCTGCCAAATACCATGGTAATATTTGGTTTTATTAGATTCTCTGCTAAGTTGCTGCTATTTGGTTTCCTTATGATAAATAGCTAGTAGGTCTGTGCCAATCAACTCCTGGTTAAATACACTAAACTATGTTATCAACATTGCTACAGTGGGGGGAACATCTGTTTAGTTCATCTGTTTGCTTTCAAATTATTAAAGTTAAATTTAAAAGAAGTGAGTAGAAAGTGCTTTGTTTCATCTTGTAAGGAATTGACATTTTATTCACCTGAGACTTTCTCTATGTCTTTTATTGTATAATTAATTTTTTGATCATGAAATAGAAATAAGTTAAAGAAAGAAAGTTTGGAAACTACAGGAAACATAAAGAACAAAATTCTTGTTCATTGCTCCAAGAAAATCATTACTATTTTGGTGTTTTTGTTTTATCTTACACTTTGGGTTTTCTTACTTTTTTTTTCTTTTTTGTTGCAGTTTGGCCGGAGCTGGGTTTGAACCCACCACCTTTGGCATATGGGGCCGGCGTGGTACCCTCTGAGCCACAGGTGCTACCCATACACTTTGGGTTTTCATATCTAAGTGTTGATCATGCTATTTATAGACAGATAGGTATACATATACACTCACTCTTATTTCGTTTGTTATCCTACTTTGTATCTTGTGATTTTTTTTCATTTTAGTAAATATTGTTAATTCTTTATTTTTATTATTCATGCTATTGTTGCATGTAAAGGTATATAAACATTTAATCATGCCTAGGGCATAGTAAGTCTCAAATGGTAAGTATTGTAATATTTGTGTACATAAATCTTTGTACCTAAAATTACAAAAGATTTAATACATATTACAAACTTTCTTTCAAGAAGAGGTGTTTTTCTTCTTACACTATAACCGGGAACAGATGAATATTCTTAGAGAATTTATTCCTTTTTTTATAAGGAACAAATGTTCTTTCTCCCTTCGTATATTATTTAAAATATTTATGTCCTTCTGTATTAACACATTATGGTCTGTCAGAGCTTGAATTTAAAAGAGCTTACCAAAGAATTACGTGCCTACACATTTCTCCTGGTACTTTTCAGTTTTAAATTCATGTTTTGTCAAATCAAAGTATGTGATATTATGTATTGAGTGGCCAGCCTTCTTCAGAGTACAGTCTTTTAGGCCAGCAGGACAATCAGTAACAAGGAACTGAACAAGGTTCAGGGAACAGAAATTCTGTGGCACTAATTGAAGGCAGGGTTTGGTAGTCAAAGTCTTTCTCGTTTTTTGGTATTTATTACGTACATTCAAAATTACTTTCAAAAATAGATGTTAGGTACACTTAGGAGAAAGTATTAAGGACCTTGGGTTTAGTAAAGATTTTCCGTGACACAAAAAGTCTTGGCTGCAGAAGAAAAAAATATCAATTAATTGGACTTTGTTAAAGTTAAAAAATTGCTCTTTAAGAGACTGTTGAAAATGAAAAGGCAAGGTACAGACTTGGAGAAAATATTTGCAAAACACGTATTTGACAATATGTGATATATATTCATTGTGTGGTATCTATGACATACCTGTGTAATGGCATACTACTCTTACAACTTAATAAGAAGGCAAAAAATCCAGCCAAGAGATGGGCATGAGATTGAAACAGATATTTCTTTAAAGGAGATACATACAGTTGGTGCCCCCCCAAAAAGGTGGACACATTTTAAGAACAGAAAAAACTGTATTAAAGTTGTAACACTCAATATATACTGATAACAAAAATAAACACAAGTCACATTGGGCACCTCTTATAATTGAGGAAGTCAAACTTGTGTATTAGAAATTTAACTCAGTTTCTTCCTTGCTTAAAATGTGTATATATATTTTTGGGCACCCTCTGTAGATGGCAAAGGAGCCCATGTTCAGATGCTCAGCATCATTAGTTATGAAAGAAATACAAGTTAAACTCCAGTAAGATATCACAACATTTCACCAGAATGGTCAAAATGAAGAGGACTGACCGTATGTTGGCAAGGATGTGGAGGAGCCAGCACTTTAATCCATTGCCACTGTGATGTAGAATGGCAGTACTGCCATGATGGCTGATTTTACATGTAGACTTGGCTAAGTTAAGGGATGCCCTGATGTAGGAAAATCTGAGCCCTAATCTTTAGCCTAAGACTTGCCTCCTGCTTGGGAGACCTGGAGAATCATGAGAACGGCATGTGAGTTGTGTACATGCAGGAGATCAGAAAACTGGCCTCCAAGAGAGAATGCACATGTGAGGGGTGGCAGTGCCAGGCCTAATGGTTATGGTAGAGTCTCTCTGCTCCAAAGGTCTCTTGATGCTGGAGGCAGAGGTTGTGCTCAAGGTCTGCAGTTTGGCTAAACAAAGGTGGAGACGTTCTATCTGACCTTCTGCGTGTCCTCCCTAGTCAGTGTGAATGTGGGGCAAGCACATTATCAGATTATTATGATGATAAACCTGAGGACCCGAGGTTTACTCAGGGGGGCTCCACCCAGAGTTCCTCAGTCCCCCAACATGGACTCTGTCAAGCCTTTTCATTCCTCCTGTGAAAACTCCATCTGGTGACCCCAAACCCCTTCACATAGAATGCGGATAAAACATTATTTCTAGATGATCTGTTTTCAGAAGAGATTAGCATTTGAATCAGTAGACTAAGTTAACCAGCTCTGCCCTCACCAACGTGGGCACTACCCAATCCACTGTGGGCTCAACTAGGCATAAAAGGCAGAGGAAGCTCAAGTCATCTCTCTTCTTGAGGCAGGACGTCTGTGTTCTCCTGGATATTAAAGCTCCTCGTTCTCAGGCCTTTGGTTTCTTGTCTTGTACCAGCAGTCCCCACTGCCCTTCTACTGGTTTTTTGTTCTTTGGCCTCAGATGCAGAGTTATATCATTGGCTCTCCTTTGGACTTGAGCCTTAGGACTCAAACTAAATTATGTCATTGCCTCTCCTTGTTCTTCAGTCTGCATGGGCAGATGGTGGGACTTCACAGTCACCACTTAATAAATGAATCAATCAATTTCTCTCTTTCTCTAGAGCAGCAGTCCCCAACATTTTTGGCAGCAGGGACTGGTTTCATGGAAGACAATTCTTTCATGGACTAGGGGGTGGGAGGGATGGTTTGGGGATGATTCAAGCATGTTACATTTATTGTGCACTTTATTTCTATTACTATAACATTGTTATATATGATGAAATAATTATACAGCTCACCATAATGCAGAATCAGTTGGAGCCCTGAACTTGTTTTCCTGCAACTAGTCAGGGGTCCTCAAAACTACGGCCTGTGGGCCACATGCAGCCCGCCAGGTGTTTTTGCCACGCTGCCTGTCCCCCTTAGCAGCCCACTCCTCCCGGTCCACAGTGTGCATGTGTGGAATGTGTACCCGCACTCTCTGACTCCCCTCCTTCTCTCTGTCCCTCGACTCCTCCTCTCAGTCTCAGGTGCTTGTCTGAGGACCGAGGTAAGAACAAGTTAGGATTTATTTTTTTGAAGTTAGGAGGTCTATTTTTTTTTTTATTTTGCAGTTGGTAGGGCCTTTTTTTTGCGGTTAAAGGGGGCCTTTTTTTTCTGAAGTTAGGAGGTCTTTGTGCAGTGTGCATAGGAATTTGTTCATAGTTTTTTTTTAAAACTATAGTCCAGCCCTCCAACGGTCTGAGGAACAGTGAACTGGCCCCCTGTTTAAAAAGTTTCAGGATCCCTGAACTAGATGGTCCTAGCACTGGCATCACCACCTCAGTTCTACCTCGGATCATCAGGGATTAGATTCTCAAAGGGAGCACTCGCCCTAGTTCCCCCCACCCCCCCAGTTTACAATAAGGTTTGCACACCTATGAGAATCTAATGCTGCTGCTGATCTGATAGGAGGTGCAGCTCAGGTGGTGATGTGAGCAATGGGAAGCAGCATAAAGCATAAATACAGATGAAGCTTCACTCACGCACCTGCCTGCTACTGGCCTCTTACTGTGTGGTCCAATTTATAACAGGCCAAAGACCCCAAGGACAGGTACTGGTCTGTGGCCAGGGGGTTGGTGTCCGCAGCTCTAGAGAACCCTGGCTAAAACAAATGCAACAGTTTCCTAAATAGTTAGGCATTAGTGGCCCAGCCATTTCCTTCTTCAGTATTTGTGCAATGGACGTATGAAAGTGTATGCCAGCTCAAAGACTTTTACAGGACTATTCATAGCAGCTTTTTTGGTAATGGTCAAAAAACTAGAAATAGTTCAAATATGCACGTAACATGTGATTTATCCATACAATAGAACATATAAAAAAGGAATACGCTGTTGGAATAAATAGCAATAAAAAGGAATGAACTATTGATACATGTAACAACATGGGATGACTCTCATAGTATACATTCTGTAATTCCATTTGCATATAATTTCTTGAAAATGTCATTGAATCTGTAATGACAAAAAGAAGATGGTCAGTGCTTACTTGGTGAGGAGGTGAAGAGAGAGGTGTCGGAGAAAGAGGTTGAAAAGGCATATGAAGGAACTCTAGAGAACAATGGATGTGTTCATTGTCTTAATGTGTGATGATAGTTTCAAACATACATACTTCGGAATTTACCAAATTGTATATTTTAAATATACGTACTTTTAAATGTAAAACTCTAAAAAGAAAAAAAGGTAAATACAGTTAAAGAAATAAAACAACCACAAATATGATATATCAGATGTTCAGCATGATTGATCATTAGGCAAATGCAAATCAAAACCACAATGAGATTCTTGTTCTCATTGGGATAGCTATTATTACAAAAACAAAAACAATGAGAGATGTCAGTGAGACTGTGGAGAAATTGGAACCCTTGTGAATTCCTTGTGAGAATGTAAAATGTTACATCCTCTGTGGAAATCGTTATGGTGGTTCCTCCACAAATTAAACATAGAATTACCATATCATCTAGTAATTTCACTTCTGGATATAGACACAAAAGAATAGAAAGCAGAGACTTGAACAGATCTTTGCACACTAGTGTTTACAGCAGCATTGTTTACAATAGCAAAAATGTGGAAACAAATCTCCATTAAATGATGAATGGATAAACAAAATGTAGTCTATATATACAATGGAATGTTTTTCAACATCAAAGAGGAATGGAATTTTGACACTTGCTACGAGCTAAATGAACCCTGAGGACATTATGCTAAGTGAAATAAGATAGACACAAAGACAAATACTGTATGATTGCACTTAACACGAGGTACCTAGAATGATGAAATTCACCAGGAAAGAAAGTGGTAGAAGGGGAAGAGAAACCTTTCCTCTAACCTCTTAGGTTTGTCATTAGGGACATGCTAATTAAATTGACAGAAGTTAGGTTAACAGGAGAAAAGGCACGCAAATGTTACTGTTTTTACATGCACGAGGGCTTCACAGAAAAAAAAAAGGAAACCCCAAGGAAGCTGTTAGACTTAGGGTTTATATACCATTTTAACAAAGGGTGATAAATTGTGGCGAAGTGACTAGGAAAGGAAAAGGGAGTTTTGATTCCTAAGGATGGAAATTGTAGGAGGATGAGTAGGAAACACACTGTGGTAGACAGGGACTGTTGAGTGAGGTTCATTGTGCAATCTCATGTTGGTGCTGACTCTGGTCTTGCTGGTATAGAATAAGAGAACCCCTTTACAAATGGAAACTTAATGTCAATTTTGCAAAGAAATTTATGCCCTACTTTTACACAAAGAGTAAAGGCAGAACACTCTTCTTGTATCTGCACTTTCTCAGTTATCTTCAGTTCTAATTAATCCTTATGCTTGTAATCCCAGTACTGTGGGTGGCTGAGGCAAAAGGCTCTCTTGAGCCCAGGAACTCGAGGGTGTGGTGATTATGCTGAGCTCAGGAATTCCAGCTGCGATCATACAGACTGCACTCCAGCTGGAGTGACAGAGCGAGACCCTGTCTCAAAATAAATAAATCAAGCAAAACAAAAAATTCTTATTCATATTTTGAGGTGGTATTGTCTGATCCCCTTCAGTATAATTGTGGTTATCAGGAGTTTGGGGTAGGAGATGGGTAGATATTGTGTAATAGGTACAGAGTTCCATTCTGGGAAGACTGGAAAATGTTCTGGAGATGGACAGTGATGATGGCTGCATAATTATGTGAGGGTACTTAACTATATACCTAAAAATTATTAACATTTTTAAAATGATAGATTTTACAATGTATTCTTTACCATAATAAAATGCTGAAAATATGTTGTGCTATGCCAAATAAAATTCCTAAGTGGCAAATTTTTATGTCTAAATTAAAGGAGTTTTATAATAATAAGGGATATTCCTTTGCAGAGGAATTTTCTGAAAGGCTGTGTTCTAGGCCCACCATAGTGGATGAAGTGGGCACAGACCTCTTTAGAAATCATCTCAAGTTAGAGGTATCCGTATTACATGTTAAAGAAGGAGAGGGAGATTCCTGTTGAAAAGTAATCTCCTGCCAGCCTGTGGCAGGTCTTAAAGCAGAAGCCTCCTGTCTGGCCCGGTGCATGGAGGAGTCAGTTCTTGATCCCTGGACCTCCAGATGGCTTCATTCACCTGTTCTTCTAGAGCCTTGGTTTCTATATTTGTCATGCTATGATGACAATATCTACTCTCTTACAACTTTATAGTGTCATTTATGAGTGGGCTAAGATTAAATAAGCGTGCAAATTGCCTTTAGTTCCTGAGACTAAGAGGTGATTTTTCTGTCGGCTGTTCAGTCCATGTGAATCCAGTGTCCATCTTTGGAGTCCAGCTGCCTTTTACTACACAGCGTGTCAAGGGAAGAGTGACAGATGACTCATATGACATTTATCAGGGGTTAGGAATAAAGGCTTTCTAATTTAGAATAATCCCTATCTCTGTAATTTTTTTAAAAAGGAGTACCCTAAAAGCAACTTGCTGGAAGGGCTTTCTTCTTCCAGTAAGTTGTTTTTCTTCTTTTTCTAAGCTTAGGATTTCTGGGGAGAAATTTGTTTTCTCCTGCTTTTCTTCTTTTTTTTAAGCTTGGGATCTCTGGGGAGAACTTTGTTTTCTCCTGCAGGAAATCAGAATTAGAGAGAGATGCTTTCAAGTCAGTGGTCAGCTGGAGTGGAATCCATGGCCTAGAACCTTCTTGCTGGGAAGATGGCTCTGAAATATATGAACATGATTTGGGAGATGGGTAAGAGTCAGGGACAGTAGAGTATCATGGCAGCTAAGTTGAAACCAATGGGGGCAGAATGAAAGGAAAAAAGCAGGCCAGGTTCAGTGGCTCACCCCTATAATCGCAACTAAGAGGTCAAGGTGGGAGGACTGCATGAGCCCAGAGAGATTGAGGTTACGTGAACTATGATTGCCCCACTTCACTCCAGACTGGGTGGCAGAGTAAGACCCTGTCTCTACAAAATAATTCTTTTTTATTAAAAAAAGAAAAAAAGGTGATAGCTCAGGAAAGCAGCAGCCAGAAAGCAAAATTCAGGAAGTATACAAGTCACAGGAGAGAGGTATCACAGATTAGAATAGGGAGTTTGTGGAAGAAAAGGAAACAAGTCATAGGAATTTATGGTTGGTAAATAAAGGCCCTGTGTTGTTTAAAAAATAAAAGAAGAACATCATACTTATAAACTGTCTATAATAATAGAAAAGAAAGGGACAGAAGAGGAAAAATTTGACAAAGAGAGGGAGATTGAACCAATAACTTTGTCGTATCCCGTTATGAACTTATCCTTCTCTTTATTTGAGAAGGACAAAGGTAAATTCAAATTGTATAACATATTTGCTACTAGTGTGAAGCTCCTTGAACCTTTTAATAATCTCATTCAGTCATCCGTGAAACTATTATTCTCCTGCGAATGATGTTATGAGTTGGTATTTAAGGCTCCTAAAAAAATATTGCTTATATAAACATAACCTTCACCCTATAGCCCTTGTCACCCATTTGGCCCATGATCTAATGTAGTTACTGGATGGATGATCCATGGAAGAATATAGGAATGTGCTTTTCCATGCATCTTGTTTTAAGGAAAATATGACTTCCTTTTTTAAAAAATTTATTTTGAAACCTCCTTTCCACCAAGTTAGTGACATTGAAAGTTGTCTCGGCTCTGAAGGAGTCATAGGGACTGGGATCAAGATTCATGCTGAGTGTGAGTTTTCCCGTCCTTGAAGATCTTATAGATCTACTTTATACCATATGGTCTCTGAAAATATGATGATATGTAGTGCATGTGAAGGAGATTTCCAAAATGATTTGGTTCATAAAACTGTCAGTTGATTTCGTACATCTAATTGAAACATTTTCCATCTAAAATAGGGCAATTTACAGAATTGTCTCTCTGGTTTATTTACATTGCATATTCCCATAAAGCAGCAGGTTTGCAATAAGGCATTTGATACCCCCACAGTATTATGCAAAAACAATACACAATCTGGCACAAGTTAGTACCAGAGTGAAATGGCAGACTTGGGGGATGTCTTAAACAGCAACAACTTTCAAAACTAAATAAAGTGTCATCTTAAGGAGTCTGCTGCTAATGCAATTTAAATTACTCACCTGAAATTAATATTCTGCTGAGGGAAATAAAGCAATTTAAAAGACCACATAATTTCCGATCACATTAATGACATTATGTGGTCATGGACTGTTCCCTTATCTAATATAGTGACACTCTGCTTTCTTTTAACACTAAACACATTTTTCCATTTTAATTACTTGGCTTCTGAACAAAAAGATCAACTCATTCCCTGTAGGTGGATAATAATTTGAGATTTATGATTTGCTTCATTAGGATTAGGTAAATATGACCTTGACATACTTATTATCATGCCTGATAGTCACTCCTCCAGAAGAAGGTGGAAATCAAAGAGCTGTGATTTATCATGTGAATTCTTTGAGGCCACTTTTATTTTTCTTCCCCTTTCTATCTCGAGGCAGTGTGATAACCTGTTCCATCTTACATCCTCCCATTTTGGCATAGGAAAATGCTAAAGGAAGAAAGCAATGATAATGGCCTCGCTATCTCGTGGAATGAAAAAAATATGTTGGATTCTTCCAGATGAGGAAAGGATTCAAGATTCGTAGATTGTTGGATTGATTGGATGACATAATGGAAGGACAAACGTGCCTGTCAGCACACGCTGGAGTTAGTCTTGTTTCTAAGTAGGGATTAAAAAATGAGAAGAACAGCCTCATTTCAGAGTTGATTTGAAAAACAAAATAGGAAACAAAAAACATAACTAAACATGTCCGCCTGTATATATTACCATTTTTTATTTTTATTTTTTGGAGACCGAGTCTTGCTGACGCTGAAGTGCATAGGTACTATCATAGCTCACTGCAGCCTCAAATTCCTGGCTCAAGGCCCCTCCTGCCTAAGCCTCTTGAGTAACTGGAATGCAGGTGTGAGCAACATCCTCATTTCCTAATGTTTCCCTAGAATTCTTTGTTTTAGTCCCATGATCACCAAAGGTCTGGGCCTTAGGCAGGAAGAAAAGCTGGTGGTTCTCATTCAACTACGATTATGTGGAAGCAGGTAGGATCCTTTTATGCCAATGCCCAATTTGAACCCAAGACTGACTAAATCTGAATTTCTCAGAGTATGATTCATGTATTTTAAAGCTCAAGTGATTGCGAAGTTGAGAGTTGTGATATAGAAATTTTTCTGGGGCTAAAGTTATTTGTGTTGGCATCGCTACTTCATAGAGAATTCTGTTATCTGTTTAACCTATCTATTGGCTTCTAGTTTGAAGACAAAAAAGGAAATTCTGTTCATTTATATTTGCTCAAAGTGGCAGTGAACTTCTCTTGGGCAAGAACTGGCTTTAATTTTTTTTAGTTCAATTTCTGACACAGGGTCTAGTATATTGTAATTGTTTGTTGACTATTTCCTGAATAAATGTTTAGTTGGCTTATTTAAGTGTGTTTTGAAGGAAATTATCATCCTGAGACCCTATTAATAGAGCACGTAAAATTGTTTAGGAAGAATACACTCCTCATTTCGTACACAGTCACTTTAAATGAGCAAACAAACCTTTTAAGAAAAACAATACAGAAATATTGCTCCTCCCCAAGAACTCCCATCCTCTTTCAGGATCTCATACAAATATCACTTCCAAATAACTTTTCCATGTCTATTTCTTATCCTAAGTATGCTTTATTTGGGGAATGAATAATATAAATTGTCAATTTTAGAGAGATTAGAATATGTTATATGTTCATTAAAATAAGTAACTATCTGAACATATATGTTGAATAAATTCAAAATCAATATTAAGAGTAAAGTAAAATAAATTTATATATATATTTTTAAAATACTCAAACAATGGATTCTATATCATTCTTGGATACAAGCATAGGTGGACATTAGAAACACACATAAGGAATGAGACACGGCAGCTTCGGAAGGGTGGTGACCCTTAGAGAAAAAGGAAAGAACAAGGGTGAGGAGAGGAAGCTTCAGCTGCAGTTGCCAATTAAAAATGGGATAAAGATCTAGAAACACTGAATGTATATCAGGATAAAATTGAGTAAAAAACTGGAATCTGGTTGAACTCACTGCCAATGCTTAGTCTTGATAAGTCAAAAATGATCTAGGAGAGAAAGAAGAAGAGGGGAAGATTGTCCAGAGTTGTAAACATTCCAGTAAGAAGAATAAACAAAGGCTCAGAACTGAGTCCCAACAAACTTAAAAATGACCCTATCACTAGCTCTTATTAAGAAAATGACTAGTAACATTTCCAATAGTAGTTTCCAAGAGATAAATTGCTGAATAATATCTCAACTGAAATATTCTTGTAACTATTTTTTAATAACCTCAGTCTTTAAAGGAGGGGCAATAAAGCTACGATACAAACCTGCTATGGTTAGTAAGACATCAGCCTTGGGTTTTATTTCCCCTCATTTTTAACAAGAAAAATTTAATATGACCTCTTTTTTAAAAAACTCTTTGTGTTGTATTTTTAAGGCAGGATTTTTTTTTTATAAACTTGGAAGATTCTTAGAATTTTGAATTATTAAAAATTCACATCCTTCCATACTGTGGAGGGCATGCCAAGGGTTTAACGTTGTGGTAGGCATGGCGTTCTGCCCACTGGTGAAGGAAGATACAGAGAGAGAACAGTGGCTACTCTATGAGGAGGAGTTCATAGTCTCATATGAAGGAGAGAATAATACCCGACGGAAGACTATAGGACCAGAGATCTTCAAAACTTTTTAAGTTCCTGTTGAATTTTTGACTTAAATCACCCCAACTCATTGAAAACCATGCTTCTCAATAGTATGATGCTGCAAGAGATTGTCTATAGTCTCCAATGTATAAGAATTATTTCTGCTACATCTGAGCTTAGATACTGTAGATACAGAGGGAAGGTGGCTGATCAGGCCATGTAATATATGTGATTTTTTAGTTAACATATTTTTGAGATTTATCAATGGCATGTATGTATAGAGTTAGTTTTTAATTGCTGTGTGTGTCAGTGGAGACCCACTTGGAACCCTAAGAGTTATATAACGATTCTTAAAATGAAGACATTTGAGAATCATCTGATGAAAGAAGGTTTTCAGAAGCTCTCTTACACTGACTGAAGCAGAAACTTCTGGGAAATGAGGTTTCCATAAGCTTCCTCTCCAGGTCTAGTCCAGAGAGGGATACAGGGGAAGCCTACCTGTGGTCAGAAAACTACACTCTGTAAAATAAATTGAAAGAGGTTTATTTGGAATCAAATATGAGACCATGACCCAGAGCCACACCCATGAAGCCTTGAGCAAGTGGACTCGCAGTGGTGGGGTTACAGTGGGTTTGATACAGTTTTAGGGAGACAGGAATTACAGGTGAGTTTATAAATCAATATGTAGAGAACATGTATTGGTTTGGCACCAAAAGGTGAGACATCTGGAAGCAGGGGACACAGGTTGTAGGTGGCTTAAAAATTCTTTGGCTAACAACTGGCTGAAAGAGTTATGCTCTGTCTAATGGACCAGGAGTCAGTGAATGTTAATCAGAGACAAACTACAGGGTGTATTCCCAGGCTCAAGTAGTCCAGTATATTGAGGACCTGAAGGTATGACTTGTACAGCCTAAGGTCTGTTAATGAGTCACGAAGGGGAGCTCTAAGAAGGGAAGGGAGCATGATGAGGCATGTCTGATCTCCTTTCTCATGGCGAGCAACTCAGTTTTAGGGACCCCCTTGGCCAAGAAGGGGTTCAGTCAGTCAGTTGTTGGAGGGGAGGCTTAAGATTTTATTTTAGTTTACATACCATAAACACCCTCTTTTGGGGAATTGCAAGGTAAAGAAGGTGGCAGAAAGACCACTCTCAGCTGCATAAATAAACCTCATCAAAAACTTCCTTATTTTCTGTTTGTTCTCCTACAAACACATTTGTGTTTTGTACAGAAATCTATGTTGTTCTTCTCAAAGAAGACTTTTCTTCCCCCTCTTTTTTCTTCCCTACTAAGTGACATATTTATGTCTTTAACTTAATCCATTTAATAAGCTAGCTCTTTCTTTTGTTAGCTCCAGTTTGCATTTGAATAACTTTTTCTCCTACTAATCTGTCTTTTGTCTGTTTAATTAACAGGCCAACAGACACTCAACCTAAGAGAGTGATGCAAGTCCCCTTCCCCTAGGGCTGGACACAGACTCCATCTCCTGGACCTAAGCAGACTCCTAAACAGGTTTGATCAATGCTCCATCTAAGCTGCTGTTCCTCCTGGTAGGAGCAGACACTTCAAACAAGACCACGTTCCTACACAATTGCAGTTTTAAAATTAACTTCTGCCCACAGGTCTCTGGCACCAGTGGCTATAATGTATTTTAGACACACATTCTGAAAGCACATATAGTGAGAATATGATGACATCTGTCAGTCTAGGGCAGACATGATACAGCTGGTCTGGTCAGTTTAAGTCCTGCCTGATCTTCACCCCCTGTCTCCCATTCTTACTGTTTTGTAAATTTACCTCCTACACTAAAGATGCCTATCTTAAGTAGTTTAGGTGGATTGATTTAAGAGATTAACTTTTGAATTGGAATATTGTAATAAGTCACTGAATTGTGCTGATTATTACTTAGAATAGAGGTTGGTGTGGTTTCTGCTTTGAACTTTTATGTATAAAACTGTAATTTTGGAAATAGAAGAACAGAACAACCTTGGAGAGGCTACGCTCACTGTTCTCCAGCATCACAGTCTTCTGACAATGTTTGGTGGACCTATCCCCATCTCTGCACATTGGCTTACAGTGACAGGTGGCCAGACCCCTTTCCTTAGGTAAGGTTTCCATTTCTTCAACCTCCCTGGCTACAAGGAAGGAGAAACTTCATATAAACCCCTAAGTAGCCCAAACTGGCAAACCACTGTGGTCCCCTCTGCTGTGCCAGAGGCTTTCCTCTTTCCTTTCTCTTAACTGTAATAAATCTGTCCTATCGCTTACTTGTGATAGTCCGTGAATTCATTCATTCTTTGATTTCCCAAGACCAAGGACCTGGCAGAGAGAAATCTGTAACAAGAAGAGAAAAAAAGTTTTCCCTCTTGGACATATTTATTTTATAATTGGGGATTCATGAAAGCTGTGGATCAGTCCATGTGCAAATTGTATTGAGGGAGTTACCTAGTTCACTGTGAAAGAGGCAAGGCGTTTATTGTAATGTCAAACTGGTAACAAGGAAGCAAAATTTTCCCTGATGGTATACATCACAAACCCTATTAGGGCAATAACCACTTTTAATCAAATATCCATTCTATAAAGTCAGGTAATGAAAGAATAGTGTGGTGCATATATTTAAATGTACTAAGAGATATTGTAGGAGTGATTTCATATGTACATTACTGTCTCGTATGACCCTGCTCAGAGTGTTTAATTCCAGAATAAATATGAGTGTTGACTACTAGAAATTTTTTGTGGTCAGATTCAAAGTTACCACAAACACAACTAATTTAGAACTACTAATTTCTTGATTTCATTATCTGGGATACATGAATTAGATAAAAATCTTAGTAACACATTTTGACAGTTGCATTTTAGTATAATAAAGATTTATTTTCAATATTAATTTTCTTTTCAGTTTAAATAAAATAATATTAGAGTTTGAAATATTACTACATTTTGATTGGTGCCCAGTTTTACTCTATGTTAATTATGTACATCTATTATCTCATTTTTGCTTATTATTACTTATTTTAACACATATATGTAGCATAGAATTGAATTTTTTGCTGTAGCAAAATTTTAATGTATGTATTCTCTAAACCGACTCCTTTTTTGTATTTGGATTTTTTTTGTTGTTGTTGTCTTAGGTTGGTTGTTTCTTTTTATTTTATTTTATTTTATTTATTTATTTATTTATTTATTTATTTATTTATTTATTTATTTTTTTGTTGGGGATTCATTGAGGGTACAAGAAACCAGGTTACACTGATTGCATTTATTAGGTAAAGTCCCTCTTACAATTGCGTCTTGCCCTCAAAAGGTGTGTCACTGACTGGGACCCCGTATTTGGAATTTTTAATACTTTATTCTAATATATGACTCATTGAGATACAAAAACATTAACCTTATATGTTTAGGTCTCTGATCTTAGAATGTGAAGATAATTTTCATATGTTGTTACAGCAATAACCATTTAAAGTAAAAGCTCAAACTCTTTTAAAGAACAATTTATTCAGATGTGATTCTTTTTTCCTCTTGCCTTTAGGACAGAACAGGGTCAAATATGTATTCCACAGCAGAACTCTTTTGGAGTGCCAAATCTAAGAAAACAAGTGATTTCATAAAGCATACTTCATAGCATTTTTTTGTTTTTATTTTTGTATTATAGTGAGTTTTAACTCGTATGAATTAATTTACTCTGAAGAATGAAATGTGCTATTTAAAAAAATTTTATTTGAAAATGAGAAAGTTTCTTTCCAAAATGCAATCCAAATTGTATTCTGTATATTCAATATGTTAGGTAGATAGTTAGGATTCTAGGATTCTGGGTCTCCTAGGGAAAAACGACAAGGGTGGGTTCCTAGACCCCCATCTTGGTGCTGCCCCACTTTAATCCTGGCCTAAGTAGCTGCCCACACAGAGGAAAGGAGGGAACTCCTTTCTAATCTACCAGTCAGAACTTAGCATGCAAACTGTGAAAGAATGTGGACTCTCTAGCATGGGCCAAGTAGGTAGAATAGAGTCTGGAAAGTGACCTCGAACAACCTTAAGGCTAATTATCATGTCATTAGCTTAAATCTACATTATGGTTCACCCCAACTCACCCCCTACCTCACCCCACCCCCACCCTACTCCTACCAAAGGGCTTTCATAGAGGCTCAAGGGAGGTCTGCCTGCACAGTGAAACTCAGTGGTTCCAAGGTGACCTCTGAACCACAAGGTGGGCCCAATCCAGATAGTATAAAACAGAGCCCCAGACCACGACCGATGCCTTTTTTGTTGTGACAAGGCAGCTCATTTGTTGTCTGTGGTGAACTTATCTTGCTCTGTAAACTTGTTTGTCTTTTCCTCAGTGAACTTTGTTTCAGGCTTTTCTTGCTTTGGGTGGGTTTGGTGATTCTTTGACCAATAGCACGCCAAAAACCCAGAGTGCAGACAAGTGCCTGAACCCTGACAAATAGACAAGAGAGCAAAAATAAGACTAAATTGATAACATTTGAACTCTGTCTTTATATGTAATGAGCATATGCAATTATGCATTTTAAAAAGCCACTGAGTTGGTAACGGCCAGTTCATACTCCTAAAAGATTAAGTAATCCAATGACATCAAATAAGAAATAAATGATGTCAATTCATTAATGTGGTATCATAACAAGGGTTAATGATGTGTGTATTTTTATATATTATTACAAAAGCATGTATGCAATTGCTCCATTTGTTATATAATCATTTCTTATTTCCAAATTGTATTTTCTTCCTTTGAAGAAATGATCTCTGAAATCTTCCTTCCTAGTAAGTATCCCTTGTGTAATCTCACTATTGAGTGAAATAAAATAAACCATAGGCTTGATATCCAAAGGAAAAGCTTGGCTGACCTTCTTCAAGTTTTATGGCTTAGATACATATATATACTCACTATGTAATTTAAGACTTAAAATAAGAGCACCACATATACGTCATGCATTCATGGGAATTTCCAAGATCTAGGAAGACAAGGACACATCAGACAAAGACTTATGATTTACTAAATTTTCATTCTATACCTAATTTAGGAATTTTAAAATACTAAAATATCTTAGATCATTTCCCACTTTTCAGGACTAAGCTGTAGAAATAGTATGACTAGATTCCAGTTTTTCATTCAATTTTATTCTGATATTCAGTGTTTCCAGCTAGATCTTTATCCTACTTTTAATTTTAAAATATTATGGCTCGGCACCTGTGGCTCAACGGGCTAAGGCGCCAGCCAGGTACACCTGAGCTGGTGGGTTCGAATCCAGCCTGGGCCCGCCAAACAACGACAGCTGTAACCAAAAAATGGACGGTCATTGTGGTGGGCGCCTGTGGTCCCAGCTACTTGGGAGGCAGAGGCAAGAGACTCACTTGAGCCCAGGAATTGGAGGTTTCTGTGAGCTGTGATGCCACGGCACTCTCTCCAGGGTGACAGCTTGAGGCTCTGTCTCAAAAAAAAAAAAAAATTTTTTTTTAAATATTATTTGAGTTTTCTACATTTTGATGTTGTTCCCTTGAAGTATCTGCAAACATCCATATGTTAATTTCCTAGGGCTGATGCAGTGAAGTACCACAAGTGGGATGGCTTTGAACAGTAGAAATTTGTTGTCTCGGTTTCTTAAGGGTAGGAGTTCAAAATTAAGGTGTTGGTAGGGCTGGGCTCCTTCTGAAATTTAAAACCTGGTTTGTTTGGTATGTGGTTTAATATTCTTCTGTTTACTCTTGGTAATGTGGGATTTTGTAATTTTTCTGCTTTATGTTGTCTCTGGACTGGCTGTAGGTCAATACCATAGATCTAAAGAGAAATCACAAAAATCAAATACACAAGATAAAACATATTTTTTTCAAGTGAACATTGACCATATATTAGCTCTCAACAAATTTCAAAAACTAGAGGTCATATGGAACATTTCTTTATCTTAAAATAGTTTAATTAGAAATTAATAATAAAATGAAAATAGAATTAAAAAAACCCCATGTGTTTGGAAACTGAAAATTCATTTTCAAATAACTTATGAGTTGCAAACTTTTTAGAACTGTACGGTAATAAAAACACATATCAAAAACTTGTAGGATGCACATAAGGTGGTATTTAGAAAAAATCTATAACCTTTATTAAGAAATAATATTTTATAAGTCTCATGTTGGCCCTGTTCTCCTTACTTATTTTTGAAAGAGGTGCTATCTACCTGAACTCTATTTTTCAATAGGCAAGATATTGGATTGTCCAAGTCTCTTTGTCCATTTGAATCATGACTGAATCCACTTCTCAGATTGATGCTTGGAGGACAGATTGAGAAGAAAAATGTACTTAGCATTCCATTTCCACCGAATTAATCTTCTCCTATGCCTTGTGGAGAGTATTTCCAGATGTTAGCTGTAAGATGTTTGTCAATCTTAATTTGAGGTGCTGGTGTGTTTTCATCTTTTCCTATATTTGTATGAGTACTTTAGTGAAAAGATAGGAGAGACAACATTAAGGAATGTTAATGAGGGCCATTTTAAGTAAGAAATCCTGCTAGCTCTTCCTTTGCTTTTGAAGAGATGAAGATGTGCGTAAGGTATGCTAGTAATTTACTATTCCATACTTTGATCAAATTCAGACAGAATTCAGGCAGATGTCAAGTCAATTCAATTCAAGTCCATAATCGCTGCTTTACTTGCCTCTGTGTGGGTCTTGCAATTTGCTTAAACAAAGAGCCCTCCTTGAGTTATTTATACTCCACCAATATAATTTCCTGCTCCTATTTTACCTTAGACAAATATCCTTTATCTGCTTCCACTCCTAAGTTTGCAGATTTGTTAACAAGTTTATTCACTAAAAGATCCAGTAGACTCTAAGACAATTTCATGTAATTTCACATACTAAATATAAACTGAATATTTAATCCAATAATTTCTGCATAAAATAGAAACCTTGCCTCAAACTTTTGAGTAAGAATTTCAAGATTGAGATTTTAGCATCTATTGTTTTAAAAAGTAGTTCTGATCCATACCCCTAGATAAAAAAAAAAGAAGTCACTACTTTAATCTGTTGCATGCAAATTAATTAATTAATCAATATGGTGGACAGGTTCTAAATTATACTCCATCTGCCTTGATTTCTTAAGCACTGATCATTGCATTACACATGGAACAATTTAGGGGTTCGACAGACCCTAGTGGTAGATTTTGCTCTGTCCCTCGTCAGACTTGTGGCTGAGGCAGGTCACGTTGTACTCTGAGCCTCCATTTTCTCATTTGGAAAATGGATATAACATTCTTTATAATAGTGAATTTGTTTAATAGTCTACCATCTGTTTAGGAGATCTGAATGGAAACTCAATGCTGAAGAGAAGTGACAAGATCCCAAACATTTTGAATGGAATAACTGGCCAAGAAATAGCCAAAGCTACTTGCACTTGTCAGAGAGAAACTGAGGGTTAAACTGATCTCAGGGAGAATTTATTTGAAGAGATTTTCTAGTTTAGAAAGCATGACCCCAACTTCATGTTTCAGAACATCTTGAATAGCTTCTTCCTGATGCTGTGGCCTCACCTCTGCAAACAGTCCTTGAAAGAGGGTCCTATTGAGATACTTTTGCCTACACCTGGTGCATGTCAGCCCTAGTCCTTAAGAAACACTCTTGTTTTATGGTTTATGAAATCAGAAATCATCCCCGCAGCAACCTACCAAAGGGATGGGAGATACAGTAGAATAGATTGGAAAGATAGCAGTAAGAAGTGTTTTTAGGTTGTACTTTACTGAGTAAACTCACATAAAAGTTATATATTTAACCCGTATGATTCTATCAACTTTGGGTACATTCATAGTCATATCTCACCTGCGTACTTTTTGTTCTGTTAGTCAAAACCTAGCATTTTTTTCCTTGGGGCTTCAAGAACTGGCTAAGAAACCTGGGATCTTACTTAGTGCAAACTAGGATAGCCGGGTGCGGTGGCTCACACCTGTAATCTTAGCACTCTGAGAGGCCAAGGCTAGTGGATTGCCTGAGCTCACAAGTTTGAGACCAGCCTGAGCCAGAGCAAGACCTTGTCTCTAAAAATAGCCAGGTGTGGTGGCAGTCACCTGTAGTCCCAGCTACTTGGGAGGCTGAGCAAGAAAATTGCTTGCGTCCAAGAGTTCAAGGTTGCTGTGAGCTATGATGCCACGGCACTCTACTAAGGGTGACAAAGTGAGACTCTGTCTTAAAAAAAAAAAAAAATTCAGAGCAGGATATGGAAGTAGTCATCTTCTCCATGCTGGGGTTTGTAGTCTGACAGCCCCTGCTGTCTTTTTTTCTTGCTGCTAGAGTGCTACTGGCAGTGCGGCTTGACACCAAGGCTGTAAATCTTTTAAAAACTTTGCACTTTGTGCTTAGCCCTTGTTCTCCCAAACCCACTGTCTTCTAATGCTTGCAAAGCATATGGATTATTGTGTACTATTTGATACTCAGTGATCAGTCAATAACTGCACTACATTTATTGGGCTATGATGCATGTAGAGGTGTAAATTTCCCTGTGAACAGTATGGCACACACAACTGGGGGGTTTACACTTTGTTCTACATTGGCACTCTCAGTCTCCTCATCTGTTGTTTGACCAGGCATGGTTCACTGATGTTACTTTTTCGGGGATTATTTAGATGGAAGTGGATCTGTTCCCATAGACCTCCAATGTGGAGTTACCCAGGCTCCAGGTTAGCTTTCTGTATTTCTCCTCTCTCCTCTTCTCCCTTCCTCTCTTTCCCTCCCCTTCACTTTTCCTTCCTTTTTGGTAATCTTATGTATTCCCATGGCTTCCAGTAGCACTTTTAGGCAAATGACTCAAATCTGTATCTCCAGCTCAGTGAGGAGTGTCTTCTCTTGGTACTGTAGTACATGGAGAGGGCCAGCCCCCACCCAACCCGTGGGTATCCTCAATGCTTGGCAGAGATGGGAGAATCAAAAAAATAAAGACAAAAGAGACAAAGTATGATTTAAAAAGAGTGGGCATAGGGGACCATCTCCACCTATGTAAGGAACAGTGAAGACCCCATGTTCTGGATTAACTCAGTATTTATTACACACATTTTCTTCAAATCAACAAATGAATAATCATGGGAAAAGCAGAAAACTATAATTTACCACTTTAACTCAGCTATTCTTTAACCACTGCAGTTAAGTTGCTCTTTAACTACTTATTTATACTCTACCCTATGTTATTTCTAAACTAAAGAATTAGGATGCAGTTAATGAAACAAAGAACAAAGCTTAGAAGAAGGATGCAAGAGCAGACAGCAGGTTTGACCATTCTTGCACTTTCCACAGGGGGCAATTAAGTCTCTGGGTCCCTGTGGGGCAGGTAGGGTGATGCCATACCCATACCGGGAGCAGGAGAGAAAGAAGCTGTTCTCCTTATCTAACTCCAAGAGATTGTTTCTCTTATCAAGGAGTCAGTTGCCCATGCTGTTCCCAGAACATCTCAACCACTCGTTTAGCCCTCAGAGACCTTTGTACAGGTTCTCTGTGGGGCACTTACATTGCCTACATTTTTCATATTTCTCACAAACATTTCAAATTGAATGTGTCCAAGACCAAATTTTTGAATTCCAATCCTCAAATCTGCTCTTCCTGTATTATTTACATTTAGTAATCGATACCATATTTTTACCCAATTTCTCATACAAGAAAACACCATTATGCAAGCTACCATTATTCCTTACCTCTCATACTCACCTTGTTCCCTTCTTTGACTACCTCCCTCCATTTTCTATATAGTGACCAGAGTGATTTAAAAAAAAGAAAAGTGTTAGCCATTCTGGCTTAAAAACCTTTTAGTAACTCTATGACACTTAAATAAATACCAAAAGCTTGATAATGGACTCAAAGTCCTGCATGATTTGATCTATGAATATTTTATTAAACATCATCTCTCTTCTTTCTTCTCCTTGTTCATTTTCTCCAACTACTCTTTCTCTTAGGCATTAGGCACTAAACTTCTTATTTCCACCCCAGCGCCTTTACACTTGCTTCACATTGTGCCTACTTCTCTCTTTCCAAACATCCTGACTTCCTTCCTTCAACATTCTCTACCCAGTTCATTCTAATCTAACCAATCTGTTTAAATGTCTCTTTTTCATAGAGGCCTTTTCTTACACCTTTCTGTTACTCTCTTTCATCAGACCCATTTCTGTCATTTAGAACTTACTGTGCTTTTACAATTTTGCTAGTTTACTTAGCTTATCTCCCTAGTCAGATAGTGAGTTCCATAATGATAGTGACCATGTCTGTCTTGTTCATTGCTGAATAAGCAGAACATGAGATAGTACATGGCATACCCTGCTAAATTAATCAGTTAATGAAGAGAGCATGCAGGGAAGTTGGAGAAGGAGAAGTTTTAAAAAAGTTTCTTTTGTTGTTTCATTTTGTTTTTCTGAGCTTGCGGGGTAAAGAAACTGATCTACTACCCAAGAGAGTAATTTGCCTCTACTTTGCAGTTTATTGATCCATCTTTTCTCCCTTCTCCTAGTTGCTAACTTTCTTTTTTTGCAAGAAAATTCACAAGTAGATGTTCATGTTTTCGGTAGCTATCTCTACCACCACCACCACCACCACTGTCATCACTTCTGCTGCTTGTCTTTCTGTTCTTTCTCTTCAAAATTGCCTAAGTTGTTTTTGCTAAAGTCATACAAATAGAAAGTATAAATGAGTTAATGTGGCAATGTTTTATGCTGGTGGAATGGGAAAAGACAATGGGAAGGTAATCAAAGCCTAGAGTAGTGATTCTCAGACTTTAATATCTAGATATTTCATGGGGAGCTTGTTAAAAGAAATAGCTATTCCTGGACTCCATCTCCAAAGAGTTAGATTTAGTAGATCTAACCAGAGGATTGTAACAAGGTCCTCTGAAATGGGTATGTTATGGCAGGATTTGATAGGACATGACAGTGAAACTACAGACATTACATTTGCATCAGTTTCTTTTTTTCTTCAGTTGGGAATGTTGCCTGTGTGTCACTGTAAGTTTGGGAACCTGAAATTTCACTGCAGTCATGGAACATTGTCCATTGTCGTCGTCATCGTCTTCTTCTTTTTTCTTTTTCTGGAGACAGAGTCTCACTTTGTTGCCCTCAGTAGAGTGCTGTGGCATCATAGCTCCCAACAACCTCAAACTCTTGGGCTCAAACAATTCTCTTGCCACAGCCTACTGAGTAGCTGGGACTACTTGGATCTTGCTCAGGCTGGTCTTGAACTGCTGAGCTCAGGCAATCTAGCTGCCTCGGCCTCCCAGAGGGCTAGGTTTACAGGTGTGAGCCACCGTGCCCAGCCTGAACATTGTCTTCTTTAAGATGATGGGTAAGGGACAACTAGCAGCCTCTAGATCTGGAGTGAACTATGGGTTACCAGGAAAGTTAGAGGAAGTGAGATTTTATATCCCCAAAGTGGAAGGTACCAGGGCACATCTAGACCTGGGGCTCTGGCTGCTCCCTTGTACTCCCAAAAATGTCAGGGTGGGGATAGGTAAACTGAAAGGCTAATGCTGAAGATATAAAACTTTGTGTTTTAACCTGGTAGGGTGAGAGGGGTCCATTTCTGATAGTGACACTGTGTGTGCATGCCTTTTCCTTAAGTGCTACTGATGGGCTCTGTCCTAGCATCCAGAGTGGCCCAGAGCAGGGGACACAGCCCCTGCCATTGTGTGCTGGGCCCAAACTTTAGGATCCTCCCCTCCATGGAGCCTTCCTTTTCCCATTGTATCAGCATAAAGTAGCTGCCACTTCTCACCTAGTAGATGACACAATTGAATTAACTTTGCCGGCAGGGGTTTGTTTGGGAAGCTATCCTCAAAGATACCCCACTGTGAGGATGGCCTGCCCTAGGAGGTGAGGTCTTTGTCCAGATTCTGTGACTCAGACAGGATTGATAGGCTCCTTTCTAACACTGAGCCCATTCAGTCGGAAAGGAACTGACTTGAACTTGAGAGTCTTCATTCCTATCCCCTCCCCAAGATGTCTGAGGGATAAGGGACCACTGGGCTATAATAAGGAGAGAGTGGGAACTATAGAGGGGGATAGATCGGGCTTCTGGACCTCATGCTTATTACCAGAAGGGGGAACATCTGGTGGGACACCCCTGAAAAGTGTAGGTTGCAATTTGTACTATACTAGGGCACCCTAGCTACAGGCTGGCAGGCTTAGGAGGTACCTACTTTTTTATGACTTGAGGTAAAACGTGAATGTCTCTCTATGAAACGTTTTTCCAGGATAGCTGATGTATCATTGTTAATGCATAGAGGCACAGAATTGGGAGTTGCAAGAATCTTAGAAATGGTACAGAACAGCTTATGGCCTATAAGATTGTATTATACATACTCCTTCTATTCTGTCTCTCAGTTGAACATGTTCAGTGATGGGAAATTGAGAATTTATTATTTCTTTAATTTGCTCTTACTCTTATATTTTAATATTTGGTAGTTAACTGTTTTTTCTCATTATTGTGTTCAAATTGTTTTTGCTCTTTTTTCTGGGTTATTTAATCTTTTTGATAAACTTTAAAATCATTTTGTTAAGTACTAAGTTTATCCATTAACTTAGGGAGCTTTGAAACCTTTCTAATGTTTATGTTTTTATTAGAGAATGTGGTCTGTCCAATTACTTAAGTCTTATGTATTTCTCTCAATAAAGTTTTGTATTTTTCTTTGAATTGGTCCTAGAGATTTCTTGTTATTAATAGTTTTCTCTTTGTAGGATCTTTTCTGTTTTGTTTTCTAATTGGTTATTGTAAGAATATATGAAAGCTATTGGCTTTTGTTTGTTGAAATTAAATAATTTACTCTGAATTTCATTGCTTTTTTTAGTCAATTCTTATATATTTTCCAGGTGGAATACCCAAATATTTTAAAATAATATTAACCAACAAAAAAAGAGCAAACAATCCCATATATCAATGGGCAAAGGACATGAATAGAACCTTCTCTAAAAAAGACAGATGACTGACTAACAAACATATGAAAAAATGTCCATTGTCCTTAATCATCAGAGAAATGCACATCAAAACCACCCTGAGATATTACTTAACTCCAGTGAGAATAGCCCACATCACAAAGTCCCAGAGTTGCAGATGCTGGACTGGATGTGGAGAGAAGGGAACACTTTTACACTGTTGGTGGGACTGCAATCTACTACAGCCTCTTTGGAAAGAAGTGTGGAGAATCCTCGAGTAACTCAAATTAGACCTCCCATTGACTCTGCAATCACACTATAAGGCATCTACCCAGAAGAAAAATATCCTTTTGTCATAAAGACATTTGCCCGAGACTGTTTATCACAGCTCAATTTATAATCTCCAAGATGTGCAAACAACCCACGTGCCTATCAACTTAGGCATTTGATTAATAAGCTGTGGTATATATATATCATGGAGTAGAATTCAGCCGTAAAAAGATGGAGACTCTACATCTTTTGTTTTAACCCATATGGAGTTGAAACACATTGTTCTTAGAAAGTATCTCAAGAACGGAAAAGCAAGTATCCAATGTAATCACTTTTATTATGAAGCCAGTAGACAATCTCATCCATGCCTACATAGAAAAACTTAATTCTATTCAAGTTGGAGGGAGAGGGAATGAAGCAGGCGGGAGAAGAGAGGAGAGGGGATTGGTGTGCTCCCACTTAGTGAGCACCATTTAGGGGTGGGCGGCACACCTTTTGGGTGCAGGGCACAACTAGAAGAGGGACTCTACCTAACAAATTCAAATGTTGTGACCTGATTGTGTGCACCCTCACATTAACCTGAAATTAAAAAAAAAAATTAACTTATTCAGAAGTAAGAGTTCCTAGCCTTGTTGCATTGGTTAAAACTTCTGAAACACCTAAAGTAAGAATTCACCTTTTCTTTCTTTTTTTTGCAGTTTTTGGCCAGGGCTGGGTTCAAATCCACCACCTCCGGTATAGGGGGCCAGAGCCCTGCTCCTTTGAGCCGCAGGCACCACCCAGAATTCACCTTTTCAATAATTATATCTTTCATTTCTGTTTCCTGCATTGGTCAAAATATTTTCAAACAGTATTGCATCAAGTTTTACCTATTTTTGAAGTAGACAAATTTTTAGACTCTCTTTGACCATGTTACTGAGGCTTTTACCTATTGTATCTTTTCTCATTTCTAAAATTATATGAATTATCATTATTATTATTATTACCGTTTGCGAAATGATGAGAGCATGTCAAATTTAGAAAAGTGAACAAACTATAATTCCATTACTTTTATGAAATAACTATTAAGAGAACTGGGGATACTTATTTTCTATTTTAAATTAAATATATTCCCATTTTACTTTTATGTCTTATATTATTGAAATCCTAATGTTCTTAACATTATGATTGCAAAAGTAGCTTTCAAATACTAATATTCTTGTGTTAGCCAAGAGTATTTAATTTTGAAAGCTGTAATTAATTTGAAGTACACAAAAAGAGTAATGTATTACAGTGATATCAAATTTATCTAAAAATTAAGTGACATATGTTTATGGATAATGACACCTAAGTTACATTTAGTAAAATCGCGTTGGTACTTTAAAGTAGTTTTATTTTGGAGGGCTATTTTTAAAAATAATTTCAATAAATGTTATGTCCATAATTCTCATAAAAGTATCACAATTCACAATTTATTATAGAGAAATAAATGTAAATATTCTGAATTTTTCCATGCTGTACCCATGTGAATTGCCATTTTGCTTATTATTTATAAAAATTGGGTATATGTCACCAGCTCTAGTCAGAGGCTGTATGTTGGTTTTAGTGTTTATCTGTAAGCATACACATTACAGGATAATACAATACGTACAATCATCTTGTCTCAAGCACAGATAAATGAAGAAATCCACTTACTTTAAAGCTCAGAAGATAGGGAGAAACTGATTTTTCTTTCTTTCTTGACAGACACATCCATCCTGTCCGACATTCCCTCAACTCCCTCAGTGTCCGCACGCTAACAGTACAGGATGTACAGACGTCAACCTTGATGGGAGAACACAGATGATATCAGTTTTGATGTAATGGCATGAGCTTGTGAAAGGAAAGATAAGGGATGTTTTTCTGGAAGAAATGGTACTGGAAGACCATTATCTGCTTATTTTAACCACATATGTTTATTTCTAGATATTTTTCTGAGACGTATATTCAATTTCCCCATATAATTTTTTTAGTCTTCCTTTTCATTTGTCTGTGAAATTCAGATACACCTGTCAAGGTGGTGCTGATTTTATGTTGCATGTTGCACCTGATGTAGGCTTGCTTTTGTGATCACTGTGATTGTTATTATTACCACCACATAATTTTAATGCTAGTTCTTCCTTGCTTTGCAAAACTAATTATTTTTATAACAGTTTTGCTTAGGAACTTGGATTACAATCCACAGAACACATGTGAATAATGGAATTTCAATCTTACCCTTAGACAATAAGTACTTTATATATGGTGTAGAAAGCATGAGTATTAATGGTGTTCAGATGTTCAGGGAAGGTGGGGAAGTTTACCTGCCTCTGCTGTCTCCCAATCTGTGGTTGATATCGGACAACAATTCTTTAATTAAAGCTTCACCTCTTTGGCTTGAGGTAATAATTTATGTAAATATCAATTCTTGTGCTGTCATATGACTGTGATATACTAACCTCAGCAGCTCAGTTCTATTAAAAGAATATTGATTGATCACCAGGTGTGTCATGAACCAGAGGTACTGTAATACACCCTGGAAATAAACCAGTAAATAAGGTGGCATTCACTCTAGAATGATGGCTTCAAATACTGGATGCTAACAGTTCTCATATGTAATGTAATAATTATATATAAGAAGGAAAAAGTCTAAAAATATAGTATAAGGTTTAATATTACAAATAGATGCTCAGGAAATATTGTAACATTGGCTATCGTTGTCTTTGGACTTGTGCTACTTTTCATTGAAGAGGGAAATAATCACTGCATTTTAAATACTTTTAATGCTTTAAAATAGCCACAACTTATTAATCTCTCACTCTAGGTGAAGTGCTTTATATAAAATCTTTGCATTTTTTCCTTATTGCATCAGTGTGTCAAGTGTGATGGTAAGTCTTATGTGTCAGCTTGACCAGACAAAGGAATGCTCAGATACCTGGTAAAACTTTATTTCTGGCTGTGCTTGTGAGGGGATCTCCAGAAGAGATGAGCATTTGAATCAGTACACTGAGTAAAAAAATCCGTCTTCACCAATGTGCCTAGAGAGGGCCCGGATAGAACAAAAATGAGCAGGAAGGGTAAATTCTCTTCCTCTTTTAGCTGAGGTATCCATCTTCTGTCTTTGGACATCAGAGCTCCTGGTTCTCTGGCCTTTCTGCTCTGGGACATGTCCCAGTGGCTACCACAGTTTTCAGAGCTTTGACTTGAATTGAATTACACCACTGGTTTCTCTGGTTCTTCAGCTTGTAAGTGGCAGATGGTGGGATTTCTCAACTTCCATAATTATATGAGCCAATTCCCATAATGAATGTCCATCTATATCTATAGTCTATATATGTGTGTGTATGAAATATATACACACATGTCTAGTATATGAGGAGATTATGTATTCCACACACAAGCACACATATCCTACACACATACGCATGTAATCTATTGGTTCTCTTTCTCTGAAGAACCCTGAATAACGCCATCAGTTAATGCATACTTAGTGTAATAATTGTGGAAATTCTGTGAAAGTATAATGAAGAAAATAAAAATCACCAATAACTCTATCACATAAAGATAGTCATAATAAATATTTTGGCATTGATCTTTTGGTTACTATTTCTATGCATACTCTACACATATATTAGCAATGAAAATGAAAATAGCAAGCTGGTATGCTATATTTCCCCCCTCACTCAATCAATTCAAGCCATTTATTTATTCATTTACTAAATATTTATTAAAATCTTCATGGGTCTGAATATTCTTCTGTCGCATTTTTGTGGCTAGGTGGTATTACATTTTGTGCAAGTGTGGAGATTTGCTCAAACAATCAGATCAGTCTTTTCTGACTATCACACTTCAGAGCAGTATAAACAATACTGGGTGATTTTCTGAAATTGGAATTGCTCTGTTTAGACTTGTGTATGTTGTCATAGAGCTTCCCTGAAAAGTTTCACATTCTGTGAAATAAATAAAAAGTGTCCATTTTCTAGGACTAGTCAGCATTATCCATTAAAAAATAATGTGTACTAGTCTTAATTTACATCTCTTGGCCTAAAAGCAAGGTTGATCTTTTCTTTTCTTTTTTTTTGGCTGGGGCTGGGTTTGAACCCACCACCTCTGGCATATGGGGCCGGCACCCTGCTCCTTTGAGCCACAGGCGCCGCCTGCAAGGTTGATCTTTTCCTTTTCACTTTATTGCATTTTTAAAATTTAGTTTTGGTTGCCTACTTGGTCATGTTTCTGAATTGGGTTATTTGCACACTGCCGTGCAAATTCTCCTGACATGTTGAGGATAATAGTCCTCCCGATGTCTCATACATTGGCCTCATTTTCCAGTTTACTCGCCGTTGCCATTCCTACAGGTAAACACATTTCTTTATGGCTAGTTTTTACACAGAAAAGTAGAGGGAAAGCTAGAGTAATAATTTCAGGTTTTATGGCTGGCTTTGGGGAAAAAAGTCCTGGTTTCTCTGACCCACCTTGGGGAAGAGGGATTCTAGTTCCTATGGCTGCCCTCAGGAGAGGCAGGAGGGCAGGAGGGCAGAGGAACAACTTTGCTTCGAACGCTCCTTCTGAGGCCTTAATTTTAGGGTACGGTGTTCTGGGCTGTAACAGTGGCAGCCGTGTTGAGCAAGTCTATCAGTACCGTTTTTCCAAAAGCGTGTGCTCACTTTGTGTCTCTCTGTCACATTTTGGTGATTCTTTTTTTTTTTTTTTTTTGCAGTTTTTGGCTGCGTCTGGGTTTGAACCCGTTACCTTAAGTATATGGGGCCAGCGTCCTACTCCTTTGAGCCACAGGCACTGCCCCATTTTGGTGATTCTTTTTTTGGGGGGGTAACTCTGGGAATAATTCAAACTTTTTATTTTTATTATTATATGTTATGATCAGTGATCTTTGTCATTACTATTGTAATTACAGAGGTGATGGAAATAGTAAGAAGAAAACTATTCATAACACTGGAAGTGGTATCCAAAGATGTGACTGAATTGCTCCAATTTCATGGTAGAACTTAAAAGGATGAGGAGTTGCTTCATAGGGATAAGCAAAGAAAGTGGTTTCTTGAGATGGAGTCTATTCCTGGTGAAGATGCTGTGAATAGTGTTGAAATAGTACTTCATTTTATATGGAATCAGAAAAAAACCTCAGATAGCCAAGACATTACTCAGAAATTAAAACAGATCAGGAGGAATCATGCTACCAGACTTCAAACTATACTACAAATCTATAGTGATCAAAACAACATGGTATTGGCACAATAATAGAGAGGTAGATGTATGCAACAGAATTGAGAACCAAGAGATTAACCCAGACACTTATCATCATTTGATCTTTGATAAGCCTATCAAAAATATAAATTGGGAGAAAAATTCCCTATTTAACAAATGGTGCTGGGAGAATTGGCTGGTGACTTGTAGAAGACTGAAACTGGACCCATACCTTTCACCATTAACAAAAATTGACTCTCACTGGATAGAAGATTTAAACTTAAGACATGAAACTATAAAGATTCTTGGAGAGAGTGCAGGAGAAACACTTGAAGAAATTGATGTGGGAGAATACTTTATGAGGAGGACCCCCCCCCCCCCCAGGCAATGGAAGCAACACCAAAAATACATTGCTGGGATCTGATCAAACTAAAAAGCTTCTGTACAGCCAAGAACACAGTAAGTAAAGCAAGCAGACAGCTTTGCAGGTTATGCTTCTGATAAAGGTTTGATAACCAGAATCCACAGAGAACTCAAACTTATTAATAAGAAAAGAACAAGTAATCCCATTTCATTGTGGGCAAGGGATTTGAACAGAAGCTTCTCTGAAGATGATAGGCGCATGGCCTACAGACACATGAAAAAATGTTCATCATCTTTAATCATCAGAGAAATGCAAATCAAAACCACTTTCAAACATCTAACTCCTGTAAGAGTCACTCACATAACAAAATCCCAAAACTACAGATGTTGGCGTGGATGAAGAGAAAAGGGAACACTTCTGCACTGCTGGTGGGAGTGTAAGCTAATATGTCCCTTTTGGAAAGAAGTATGGAGAATACTCAGGGATCTAAAAGTAGACCTGCTATTTGATCCTGCAATTCCTCTACTAGGTGTATATCCAAAAGACCAAAAATCACTTTATAACAAAGATATGTATACCAGATTGTTCACTGTAGCTCAATTCATAATAGCCAAGTCATGGAAGAAGCCCGAGTGCTCATCAACCCCTGAATGGATTAATAAATTGTGGTATATGTAGACCATGGAATATTATGCAGTCTTAAACCAAGATGGAGACTTTACCTCTTTTACTTTTACATGGATGGAGCAGGAACATATCCTACGTAGTAAAGTATCTCAAGAACGGAAGAAAAAATATCTAATGTACTCAGTACTATTATGAAACCAATTTACAATCACTCACACTTTCATATGAAGAATAGATCACAACTATGGCCCAAGATGAAGGAGGGAGGAGGGAGGGATGGGAGGGAAGGGGGGAGGCAAGATCGAGGAAAGGTGAATGGTGGGATTACACCTATGGTGCATAATGCAAGGGTACATGTCGGATCTATTAATATAGAGTATAAATGTCCTAACACAATGAGGTATATATTAACCAGTGTGATGTAAGCATTCCTAATTCTATATGAAATCAGCACATTGTACCCCATAAATGCATTAATGTATACATGATCTATGTATTTATGATTTAATAAAAAAAGAAAGCCCACAGAAAGTTACCACAAGAGAAGTTTGTTAATAGTCTAGATTTTTCTGAATTATTCTAAAAGTTATTGATATATATGAAATGTCTACTATTGTGCAGCAGTTTACCCCAAGCCTAGTGGCTAGAGGTTCATTCATTGTGTCACAACTTCTTCAGGCAGGACAACAGACATGGCTCAGCTGGTGCCTCTGACTCAAGGTCACTCACAAGACTGTATCAAAGTGCTGGTGGGACTGCGGTCTCATCTGATGACTTGCCTGGGGGAGGATCTTCCTCCAAATCAACACATGTGGTTTTGGGCAGGATATAGTTCTCAGTGCCTTGCTGGGGGTTGCCTGGGGAGCTCCCTTACTCCTGCTGGGCAGCTGATTCCTCTGAGTCAGGGGGAGAAAGTACATAAGAGACCAGGAGAGGTAATGACTCTCCCATCACGTTTTCCATGCCCTTTGCTTTAGGAGTGAATTACTAGGGTCAGATCACCCTCGGCAGGGGGGCGGAGTTCACTGTAGGCTAGCTTAGAGGCTGCCTGCCTCAAATAGAAAACCTAGTAGAATTTTCCAAGAAGAAGTTTGATTTTTCTATTGCCAACAATTAAATTCTCTGGCTCTGATGGGCTAACCAGAGATGGTGTCTGAGCATCTTGGTACATGATGTGATACGGTACAAAACTCAATCAAGGAAACAGACGACTGAGTTTGCCTTCCATAGTTCTTGGACTTCTCACAACATTCTTCTCTCTTTTCTTCCTCTCATAAAATAAAATCTATTTAAAAACTGCTCTAATTAATTAACTTACTCACCAAGTGTTTGTCTTGCTGTCTGGAAAAATGCTCTAATAAAGAATATCTTTAAAAATCTTCTGTAAACAAGTTTTAAATAATTTAACATTTCATTTAAAAGTGTTAAAGAAGACCCTTAATATAAGATAGGCCTGGAGCCTTGTCCCCAGAACTCCTCCATAACCATCACTTCAGGGTGACTGGGGGTGGGGCAGGTGTTAAGACTCAGGAATCAGCAACTGCCTTGAAACATCATGACACAGATAAGCCTGATTGAAAATCTCAAGCCTTTTACAAACAGAGAAGCCAGTCAGGCCCCAGAGGGGAAGTCCTTGCTGGCTCTCCTGGCTTTTAGACAGACCTGGCTGTGTAGCTGTACTATTGTGCGGTTCTCATCCACCCGTGATGTTCCATTCCATGTGGTCAAAGAAGTACTATGTGGACCACATTTCCATATTTTTTAAAAAAATAAGATAGAAAGTAATTTCATCAAAAAATTAATTTCTGAATTCTTAGCTTTGGAATTTCACTTTCCTAAACTGAAGTCAAGAAACCTCATGATTGTGACAATATGCTTTTGGTGCTTGAAAATGTACAGTGAGGTCAACCACTACAGAAGAGACTGTGTGGATAGGCCATGAGGCAGCCTGTGCGCACCTGCACTCAATGAACCAGTTCCTGATCTGCTCCTGAAGAGTCTCCTTGATGTCTGGACCTTCTATTAGCTTCAGGTCGTCCTTGATGGTGACCAAGGCCTCCCTGTAGTCCTCTTCATGCTTCATCTGCACCTCATTCCGCAGACGGGTCACCTTTTCAGCCTGGATTATTGGTTTGCTGGCTTCATTAAAGAAGGGAGGTGGTTTCTGAAAATGTAAGTGAGAAGGCTTAATATAATATACACTACAGAGCTGGTAAAAATATTATACTAAACAAATTTGTCAGTGGTGTCTTGTACCACATAAGAACTACAAAGGTGCAGATTCTCTACCTATTTAACCACAAGTCCCTGACATGACGAATGCTCTACATTCATGTGGAATTTCCCAGCATCAATATAGTTGAGGTTTCTCTCTTGTCAAAGTATGTATGTAACTGGATTTTTAAAAACTCACTGTGCGAATTATATAAAAGAAAACTTTTATTCATTGTATGGAAGAAATATTTGGGGCTAATCCTGTCATATTAAGTTTTCTATCACTTTCTTACTTGTTTTTCCTTTCCTGCTTTCTGTTAGGTTTATAGACTTAGCTTTGTTCATTCTTGTCATCTAATAGTTTGAAAATTATATCTTATTTTAATCTGCTACCAGTTATTCTTAAAATTTTTAACACATTAATTAAAACCTATGTTCCTGTTCTTTTCTGTAATTTATCATTATCTAGGACCTCTGCATGTGTTTGCTTCTCTCAACCTCTAATTTTATAATCATAGACTGTGATTAATTTTTTTAAATCAGCAACTGTTTTAATTTAACTATAAGTTTTCCTGGTTTCTCTGATGACTTTTCTCTCTCTCTTTTTGTACTCTGTTTTCATTTTGCTGAAGCACATCCTTGAGTGTAACTTTCAGAATGGATATGTCCGGGCTTAAGTATTTTAAGTATTTGCATTTCTAAAAACATCTTTATTCGGCCCTCCCACCTTAATGGCAGTTTGTTAGTTCCCTTGGAGGATACTTCTAGTATGTAGAGTTGACAGTGACTAACTTGTTACACACTCAATCACTGTTCCTTTGTAGATGAGTTGTTTTTCCATCTGAAAATACTTATGATGCCTTACTCTTTGAGTTTTCAAAGTTTATCAGAATGTGTCTAGACAGTTCATCAAAATGTTTCTAGGTATAGGCATTTCTTCACTTATATTCTATTTTAGTGGGTCCATTTATTACAAAGAATTATGTGTTCAACTGTGTAAATTTTCCTTCTATTATTTCTTTTTCTCCATTTCTCTCTCTGGCAAATATTAGATAAATTCCAGACCACCAGACTGATCTTTCATGACTCTTATATTTTCCATCTCTTCTTTGTCTATTGGCACTATGTTAGAGGAAGTGTCTTTAATTTTATCTTCCAGACCTAATTTGACTTTTAGTTATGTATAATCATTATTTGGATTTATATATAAATTTTGGGGTGATTACTATTATTGTTTTACTTTTATTGGCATGCTTTTCTTTTCTCAGAATTCTTTCTTATTTTATATTTGCTCCTTTGTTTTTATAGCTACTATGGGGATTTTTTTTTTTTTACACATAAAGTATCCTCAAATATTTCTGAATACACAATTGAGGAATTTTTTCCAAGTTGTCTTTTTTCTTGAAATTCTAGAGACTTTAAAAAAATACAGATTCTCACTTATTCTAGAGACTTTAAAAAATAAAGATTCTCACTTCCATGGTATACTCAGAGGAGCTGTATTAAAGAGGAATCAGAGAAGAAAATCTAAGTATTACTTCCTGACCTACTGCTGAGCACTACTCACTCTAAAGAAAAAAATCTCTCTCCCAGCTACTTGGGAGGCTGAGGCAAGAGAATTGCTTCAGCCCAAGAGTTTGAGGTTGCTGTGAGCTGTGATGCCACAGCACTTTAGTGAGGGTGACATATTGAGAATCTGTATCAAAAAAAAAGAAAAGAAAAGAAAAAGGAAAAAAAAATCTCTCAACCCTTCAACAATCTAGCCAGGCAGGTATTATCATCACATAAGGAAGTGGAACCAGAGAGACTAATTAACTTTTCCAAATTCAGACAGCTGGCAAATGGAAAAGGCAGGAAACAATGCTTCATTTGTCTGATCTAGGATTTGGGGGCAGAATGTCTGTGTTTAAATCTTGGCTACATTTGTGATTTTGTGCAAAGCACTTAATCTCCTAAGGCTGAGTTTCCTCCCCTTTAATCTGGGAGTAGCATTAGCTGTGTAGATTGAATAGAACAGTCTCCACAGCCCTGCTACACGGCCTGGCCCTGAGTCAGTGCTGGAGGAATGTTGTCTGCGGTTGCTACTTTGACTTTTGTGATCATGCCAAGCTGCGGCAATAAATAAGTGTGCGAAGCCCAGGAGTGCTAGGGAGCTACAGTGTAAAAAAGCTTCTGGTGACAAGAGAACAACATTAAAGCCCATTTCAAAAGCTGTGAAAGAAGACTATGATAGAATTCAAGGCATTATTTAGAAAAGGTATTAGGAAAACTATAAATTCAAATCAACTCAGAAGAATTATTATCTTAAAGATTCAACTAAAGTCATATATATATTAAAGTAAATTTTGAGTGGATTAAATAGTTAAATTCAACAAGCACACACCTACACACAAAATCTCTAAGAAATACCTATGAACTGAAGTTGGAAGGATTTCACAGTGATAGAATACAACGTCCACTTAATGCCATAAAAAGAGTGAAAACAATGGAAATCGCACATATAATACTTTATAAATACTCTTAGTAAAATGAGAATGTACAGCTTTTATGACAGCAACAAAAACCTCTACAATTATATTAAAAGTAAATACAGAATGAGAAGTACAGAATCTTTTTAAAGAAGAGAATTAAACAGGGCGGTGCCTCAGTGGGTAGGGCACTGGCCCCACATACCAGGGGTGGTGGGTTCGAACCTGGCTCCAGCCAAACTGCAGCAAAAAAATAGCCGGGCGTTGTGGCAGGTGCCTATAGTCCCAGCTACTCGGGAGGCTGAGGCAAGAGAATCACCTAAGCCCAAGAGCTGGAGGTTGCTGTGAGCTGTGATGCCACAGCACTCTACCAAAGGCGGCAAAGTGAGACTCTGTCTCTAAAAAAAAAAAGAAGAAAGAAAGAAAGAAAAGAGTTCAATAAAGGATTTAATGGGCTCACTCACTGCCATTGCGCCGGTACTCCAAGAGATGGTTTTTCTTCATATTATGTATTTTATGTCAAAATTAAAAAACACATATTTCCTTTATTTAATCCTTAGAAAATCTAATTCTTATATTCTCCAGGTAATTATTTTCATTTCATTTTATTTTTTTTTCATTTTCAATGTAAAAACAAGTTCATAATTCACAGAGAGACATCAATCTTTCTAACGGCAATTTTAAAGGTAATTGTTTTCACGAAGAAGGCAAACGGATGTCTGCAACAAATGACCCAATTTCTTTGCCTCTCGTGGGGGTGTAAAATCATTTTGAAGTCTTGCATTAACGCTGAGTCTCTGCTGTTTCATGAGTGACCCCCATGACAGTGTTTCTGTTGTTATTTATAGATTTCCTTTGTAGCTTGGCCTTTCATCCCTAAACATGAATGAAGTAGTTGGTGACTCTGCAGCTGTATGGGAGGCGGGCATAGCACTTCCGAACACTCCCCGAGCTCTGAGCGGGTCCTTCTCAGCTCCCACTAGGCTTCCGTGACCAGCCCGTGCACTCTGTCCTCCTTGGCTGTGTTTCCTTGTTGGTGTCCACGGACATGAGGGCATGACTCTCCCATTGAACAGATGAGGAAATGGAGGTTCAGAACTAAACGACTTCTTGTCTTTGGACGTTACTGGAGCAGCCAGCAAGCAGGTCTCCCTGCTCTCTGCTCCCCACTTCTCCTCTTGCACCACGCTGTGCCGTTAATATGTGTGTATTCATGCGTGTTTCTTGATATAGACTTTCTCTGACAAAAATACATTCGGGTCATTTGTAGCTTCTTTCTCTAGTTGCTTTTGAATTTAAAGGTTGTAACATATTTAGGTCCTATGTTAATGAGCAGCTTTTCCTCTGGGCTAAAACATGGTTTCCTCTTTAGCAACTTTGGTCATGTGGAATTCAAATTTGTTAACTCGCCGCATAAACAGCAACTCATTTAAAAATAAATTACGAATATTAAAGGGAGATAGAGAACAGGATAGCACACTATATATTGAAATACATCAGCTGTAGAATAATGCATCTTAATGAAGGCTTCCCATGTGAATAAACCATTATATTTACAAGCTTTCCACAGTTAATGACCCAGAACGGGATAACGAAACCTACATTTATAGCAAGGTCCTCTGTCAGCAAAAATATACATATTAATAATTGATGTTGCTGTAAAAATAGGACATAATATGATGCTTCCTTAGTTTGTGGGGAAATAGGACTACATGGTCCATTAACTTAAAATGCTTATCTAATGTTTGATGGGCTTTGTCTTTAAAAATCCTGGTTCAAATCAGTAAGAGAAAATGGACATTTGTCCAAATGAAAGTCTGTTCCATTTATCAGCCACAAATATACTTGCAAATAAGTGATTTGACGCTTGTAACTTTCTGGGGAGGCTCGTTGTCTTGGGGGAGTGTTGTTCTTCACGTGCTCTGTTGGCACGGAAGGGGAAGATGGGGGCAGCCGGGGAAAGGGACGGCTCTTCCCAGGCAACGAGCATCTTGTTGGTTTTGCCATCATCAGTGCAGAGATGCATCAGCTCCATGGCCCTCCTGGACGCCGCCTGGTCAGCCTTCACCAGGGAGCAGGGAGAGGCCCGCTGGGTCAAAGGGCCGGGCTGATCTGATCTTCTCACCGAGGGCATCTTACAGCCTTGCAGGCTCAGCTTCACCAAGACACACGCCGTGGCCCTCGCTCTGCACACAGAGGACGTCATGCAGTGGAATGTTCTGGTCTTCAGCTGGACCGTTTCAAGACCATGTGGAGAGGAAGTGTGCCTTAGTTTATTACAATCCGTCATTTTGTTTCATCATTTCATTTCAGAGTAATATATCTGTATTTATGTAGATGTGTTTTCACAATGTACCTAACTCATGAGACGACCCAGCAGGAGAGGTGGCAAACGAAATTGCACCGCAAGCCAGAGCTGGTAATTTTCGTTTGCACTCTGCTCGGAATAAAGCCAGGGTACGTCTTTTTTATTTTAGATGCCACAGTTGTAGTGTATACAAAACTATTCTGGAATGAAGCATTTACTAGCCTGTAAGACCTAATTTCTAAAAAAAGAAAAAAAAGCTGAGTATTTAAAAAATTTACTTAGTTAGAGACTGGGTTAGAAAAGGATCTAGTTGAGCTTACAACTGATTAGTGGTTGACTCCTTATCTGTTAATTTTGTGCTCTTTCTTTAAAAATATTTTAAATTAAACACTTGGGTGGCACTCAGCGTCTGCTAGGCACTATTTTCAGTGCTTTGAAAGTATTAACTCATTTATTCCTCATCATAGCCTTATGCTACTAGGTAGCGTTACTGTGGTCATTTTATACATGGGGAGACTGGGGCACAGGCGGGTCAAGGAACTGCCCAGGGTCACACAGCCAGGACGTGGCAGACAGGGGCTATGGCCTTAGGTCTCTCTCTCGGGGTCTTGGTTGTTAGTTGCCACATTCTTCCGCCTCTTTCTGCTAATACGCTTCCTCCAGCTTAAACGTGTCTTTTTCTGGGTACTCCAGATCATACTTTTTAAAGATGTATGTCTGTAATTTTAATAGATACTGCTGATCTCCCTTGCAAAGAGGTCATACAATTTACCCTCCCCACCAATGGTGGTTGACAATGACTGTGTTTCTGTACCTTGCTGACACTGTGGCCTTTGACCTTTTGATCTCTTCTAATTTGAATAGGTAAAAGATAGCAATTTAATAAGCATTCTGAATTGTGAATGATGGATGTGTCCACACCCGTGACAAACTGTGTGAGGAAAGTGGTAGCAGCTTACAGGTGCTCACCGGGTGCTGTGGCCAGGAGCTGGTTTAAATGCCTCACCGACGTCAACGTCTTTCATCCTGAGCACTGATCTATGAGTGAGGCCTTGCACAGACAGACACCACGGCCCCAGCCCACGTCCGCGTGGCTAGCGAACAGTAGAATTGGAATCTGAACCCCAGGGCAGTGCCGTGGTCTTACCACGCTGCCACGCTGCATTACACGTCTCTGTGACGGGCTCCTGTGTCAGACAGATGAAGGCAGAAGTCCTGCCCTAGAACAAAGACAAAGGAATCCTGGGCTCAGGGGACAAAAGGGAGGCTAAGGAAGACGATTCTTTTTGTCATTTAGTCTCTGATGACCTGGAGACGTGGGACAAGGAGAAAGCAGAATAAGGAAAAACTTGAAATCAAACCGAAGGTTCTCCAATAACTAGACTGTAAAATCTCATTTAACAGAAAGGAAAATGATGACTTTTCCTTCTTGTTCAAAGCCCCATACACTGGAGTTTTGAAATCATAAAGACTCTTCTGGGAATCCTCCTTGGCTTCTGATCTTCTCACCGAGGGCATCTTACAGCCTTGCAGGCTCAGCTTCACCAAGACACATGTTGTGTCTGCAAACTTTTGTGGGCAGAAACAACAACCTTAGTGTCCAGGATTCCCCCCCTTGGAGCTAGAGAAGGCAGCTGCAGATTGGATGCAAACCCTGGGAGCTGCCCCAGTCCATGGCTTTTCAAGATCATCCTTTTTACAAATTTCTGGTTCATAAGTTTAGTAGTAAATAAAAGTGGTTGCACATTTATTTTGTGCAACAACTTACTTAGAAACATTTTGTGTTTTGTTGCATGGAAAAATGATCATACTTTGTGATTATTTTCCTCTGTATAAGTCAGTTACGACAGTGTCCTATAATTTTTCAAGATATTTAACATCAGCCACCCTCTCTTGAAGGCATATTCTATCCCAAGCACAGGCAAGACTTTACCTACAATCTAATAGCTCTCTGAAGTGGACAGCACTATCCTCCCACCTCTCATAAAAGAGGAAACTGAGGCTCACAGGGAGGAAACTGTCCTCACAGTCCCGACATCAGCACCTCTCAGAGCCGGGCTTTGCACCTTGGTCTGCCTGCCTCTGAAAGACAGGTCCCTGACTGGTCCCTACATCTATTTCTAAGATGCTGCCTCCCCAGAGGACACTTAGGGGACAGCTTGTCTATGCTGAGAAAGTATAACAAAACTAAAACAAAGCAAACAAAACCCCATAAATCACAGCAACTCTTTTTTTGAGAAGACAGTTATTTTTGGAAACAATCAAAGGTCACATGGTTTTGGATGAAATTAAAGTGTGATTATACTTTTTTTTTTTTTTTGGTTACATGATTGCTTTTTTTTTTTTTTGGTCAGGGTTGGGTTTGAACCCGCCATCTCTGGTATATGGGGCTAGAGCCCTACTCCTTTGAGCCGCCCTTAAAGTGTGATTATAAAAGAGCATTTCATTTAGATTCTTGGCTCACTTTGGCTCTGACAAAGTGACCCCGCTCTTCTGAGGGCACCAGAGGCGTTGTTGCAACAAGCACACAGTTGCAACATGAGCAGAGCTTTTCCAAGCGGAGCCCCGCAAGGGCCCGCTGTTCATTGGGGCGCCCAAACTTGTACTTGGGCTTATTTGTTAATAAGAAAGAAGTCTAATTTATTGGCCAAAAACTAATTTAGACTACAGCTTGCTTTGCGTTAGAATGTGAAAGTGAACAGGGCTTTATGGTGCTTTCAGGATTTAGCTGATGCATTTAGAGTGACAGGTCTTCCTCTTTAATAAGTGTTCCCCCAGTGTTCTTTATTATAATGCAAACACGATAGCTTCAGGGTAACATAAAATATATGATGGCCGTGACTGCAGGACAAATTATTTCAAAGGGATCCACAGAACGAAATGTATTACATTCATTAAGTTTTCTTCTCCTTGATCCACTCCATTGGCTCTGCCAATTAAAATAACTGCACATGAATTTTTAGAGTGCTATTTATTTTTCTTTGTAGATTTGAGAATATAAATATTTAAAATGGCAATATCCAAAAAAAAAAATAATAATTTATTTGACAATGGTAAAAGAAACATTTGGTCAGGAACTGAAGGCGTAATGGTGTTTCTTGCTCTAATTCTGGTTTCTGTTACTACAGTCACCCCTGGCAATGTGCCAATGTTCTCATAAAGATACAAAAGCAGTTTTGATCAGATAAGTCGATGGTTTATATATTGGTATAATGCTACAAAATGAAATAATAAAAAAATGAAATTTTAAAATGTGTAGAAAGGAACTTAATCAGTGATATAGTGGAAAATCTATTCAATTGTAAACATTTCTTGGATTGGGGGTAATGGATTTTTTACAGTCATCAGCCAGAGAACAGAAGATAACATTCTTTTAAAAAACTGAATCCATGTATATCAATGGTGTAAAATTTCAATAGAACATGTAATACTGAGCAAAGATATACTCAAACAAAAACAGATGGAGGGGCCAGGCTGGTAGGCTAGAAGCAGTCTGTACACACTGCTCTCACGGTGAGGACTGAAGGTGTTGAATGGATATCCACCTTCAGATCAATCCTTTGAAGAGAGCATGGTGAAACAAAAGAGAGGTGACAGGAGGCCCCCCAATGAAGGGGAAGACAGAGAGGTAAACTCCACTGTGGCTGGGAGGCATACTCCTAAATGTCTATACTACCTGAAGTGATTTATAGATTCAACGCAATCCTCTTCAACACACCAATAATTATATGCTCCATTTGGAACCAAAAAAGAGCCTGAATAGCCACAGCAATCCTAAACAAAATGAACAAATCTGGAGGCATCACAATACCTGATTTCAAATTATACTACAAGGCTACAGTAACCCAAACAGCATGGTAGTGGTATAAAAGTAGAGACATAGACCAACAGAACAGAATAGAGAACACAGAAAAAAAATCATCTACCTACAACCAACTGATCTTTAACAAAGCAGAGAACAGCATACACTGGGGAAAGGAAGCTCTAATCAATAAATGGTGCTAGGAAAACTGTACAGCCACATGTAAAAGAATGAAACAGGACCCCTAACTCTTGCCATATATAAAAATTAATTTGAGATGGATAAAAGATTTAAATGGAAGGCATGAAACCATACAAATTCTAGAAGACAATGTAAAGAAAATTCTTCTGCACAATGGCCTAGTCAAAGAATTTATGACTAAAACTCCGAAGGCAAATATGTCAACAACAACAACAAAAATAAGTGAGACTTAATTAAATTAAAAGGCTTCTGTACAGCAAAGGAAATAATCAACAAGAGTTAACAGACAACCTACAGAAAGGGAGAAAATATTTGTATACTATCTATCCAATAAGGAGCTACTAACATTAAGAATATACAAAGAGGCTCAGCACCTATGGCTCAACGGGCTAAGGCACCAGCCACGTACACCTGAGCTGGTGGGTTAGAATCCAGCCCGGGCCCGCCAAACAACAATGATGGCTGCAACCAAAAAATGGCCAGGCGCCTGTAGTCCCAGCTACTTGGGAGGCGAAGGCAAGAGACTCACTTGAGCCCAGAAGTTGGAGGTTGCTGTGAGCTGTGATGCCACGACACTCTCTCCAGGGTGACAGCTTGATACTCTGTCTCAAAAAAAAAAAAAAAAAAAAGAATATACAAAGAGCTCAAACAAATCAATAAAAAAAACCCCAAACCCCATTAAAAAGTGGACAAAAGACATGAAGAGAAGTTTTTCAAAAGGAGATAGACAAACGGCCAACAAATACATGAATAAAAAACTAAACATCATTAATCATCAGGAAAATGCAAATTAAAATCACAATGAGATACCACTTGACCCCTTTCAGAATGGCCATTACTCAAAAGTAAAAAAACACACAAAAAAACCACAATAGATGCTGGTGTAGATGTAGAAAGACAGAAATTCTTATACATGCTTGTGAGATTGCAGGTTAGTGCAGCCTGTATGGAAAATGTATGGAGATTCCTCAAAGTAATAAATGTAGGTTAACATTTGGTGCAGCAACCCCACTGCTGGGTATTTATCCCAAGGAAAAGAAAAATAAATTCTGCACTAGAATGGTTATTGCAGCACAATTCACAATTATAAAGACGTGGAATCAACCTAAGTGCCCACCAATTCATGGGTGGTAAAGAAAATGCGATAGATACACATCCCCACGAGGAGTACTACTCGGCTGTAAGAAAGGAATGAAATAATATCTTTTGTGGGAACTTGGATGGAACTGGAGACCATTTTTCTAACTGAAGTTTCCTCAAGTATGGAAAAACCAACACCATTTGTACTCTTTAATAATTGGAAACTAAACATTGGGCACACATGGGCTCAAAGAGATGTAAAGGACATTGGAAAACAAGAAGATGGAAGGGTGGGAAGGGTGAAAACTAACTTCTCTGGTCCAACGACTGAACACTGTTCTGGTGATGGGCGCACTGAAAGCCCGGACTTCCGCCTTCCGCGGGGAATCCTTGTGACAAAAACATTTTCACTCCCTTAATATTTTGAAATGCAAAGTGTAAAAAAAGCACACTGAATAAAAAAGAGAAAAGTTGCTCCTAATACATTCAAACTTTGTACTGTTGAAAAAACTAATACAGCTTCTTTGTCTCTCATATGAGTGAGAACTTTTCTTTGCGTTTTCTGGTTATTTCATTTAACATGGTGATATGCAGTTCTAACCATGCTCCACAAATGGTAGGATTTTCTTCATTTCTATGGGTGAATAATAGTCCATTGTGGGCAAACATTGTGTGCATATTTCCTTTATCCATTCGTTCATAGACAGATTCATCCCATGTTTTGGCTGTTGTGAATAAAGTTGCAACAAACATGGGAGTGTACATAGCTCCTCCATTTACTGCTTTTTCTTTCTTTTTGGATATATACCCAGGAGTGGGATTGCTGGATTGTAAGGCAGTTCTATTTTTAGTATTTTGAGGAACTTTCATACAGTTTTCCGTAGTGGCTGTACTAATTTACATTCTCACCAACAGCATATGAGGGTTACCTTTTCTCCACATCCTTGCCCACATCCTTTATTTTTGGTCTTTTTGATAAAAACCATTTTAACTGGGTTGAGAAGATATCTCTCTGTGGTTTCAATTTGCATTTCCCTGACGAGTAGTTATAGTGAACAGTTTCCCACATATCTATTGACTATTTGTATGTCTTCTTTTGATAAACGGCTATTCATATCTTTAGCTCATCTAAAAATCAGATGATGATGATGATTACCTGCTATCAAGTTAAGTTCCTTTTACGTTCTGGTTATTAATCCCTTGTGAGATCTGCAAATAATTTTCTCCCATTTTGCAGGTTGTTTCTTCTCTGTTTTCTTTGGTATGCAGAGCATTTTTTGCTTGATCTAATCCCATTTTCCCAATTGTGCTTTTGTTGCCTGCCCTTTTCTCACCCCCCAAATCTTTGCTTAGACCAGTGTCCTGGAATGTTTCCTGAAATGTTTTCTTCTGAAAGTTTCATAGTTTCATGCTTTAGGTTTCAAAATTTAATCTGTGTTGGGGTTTGCATATGGTGAGCGGTAGAATTTCATTCTCCTGCTTATGGTTATCAGTTTCTTTGGTGTTATTTATTAAAGAGACTGTCTGTTCCTAAAGGTACATTCTTGGAGCCCTTGTCTAGAAAATGTTGGCTATGGATGTAAGTGCATGGATTTGTTTCAGGGCTCTCTATTCCATTTCATTGGTGTGTGTGTCTGTTTTTATGCATAGCACCATGCTGTTTTGTTTACTATGGATTTGTAGCATATTTTAAAGTCAGGTAGTGTCATATCTCTAGATTTTTTTCTCTTTGCTCAGGAGGGCTTTGGCTTTTGGGATCTTTTGTATTCCCATACAAATTTTAGGATTGCTTTTTCTATTTCTATGAAGAATGTTATTATTACAAAGCTAGAGATTGCATTGAATCTGTAAATTGCTTGGGTATTATTCATTACTAATTCTTCAACTCTATAAGCATGGAATATCTTTGCATTTTTTGTGTCCTCTGCAATTTTTTCCATCAGTTTTTTTATAGTTTTCCATGCAGAGATGTTTCACCTCTTTGGTTCAATTTGTATGTTTTATAGCTATTGTAAATGGGATTGCTTTCTTGATTTCTTTTTTTCAGATTGTTCCCCTCTTCAGGATGTTACTGATTTTTGCATGTTGATTTTATATTGTGCAACATTACTGAATTTGTTTATCAGTTGTAAAGTTTTTATGGTGCAATTTTTAGGTTTTCCTAAATATAAGATCATTGTTGTTGGTGAACAAGGCTAATTTGACGTCTTCCTTTCCAACTTGAATGCCCTTTATTTCTTTCTTTTGCCTAATTATCCTGGCTAGCACTTCCCATGTTATGTTGAATAAAGTTAGTAAAAGTGGGCATTCCTATCTTGTTCCAGAGTTTAGAGGAAACGCTTTTATTTTTCTCCCATTCAGGATGATGTTAGCTGCAGGTGTGGCATACATGACCTTTACTGTTTTGAGGTATTGTATTAGCTCATTTTGCACTGCCGTAGTGGAATGCCTAAGGCTGAGTAATTTATAAAGAAAAGAGGTTTATTTGGCTCAGGGGTATGCAGACTGTACAAAAATCAATTCGCCAGCATCTGCTTCTGGTGAGGGCTTCAGCGAACTTCCAATCCATGAAGGAGCTGAAGAAGGAGCAAAAGTGTCACATGGTGAAAGAAGTGAGCAAAAGAGATGGAGGAGGCGGTGCCAGGCTCTTTCAAACAACTAGTTCTATGTGAACTAATCAAGTGAGAACTCACTTATTATCATGGCAAGGGCATTAAACAATGCAAGAGGGATCTGCCCTCATGACTCGAATACCTCCCACCAGACCCCACATTTAACACTGGGGATCAAATTTCAACATGAAACTTGGAAGGCCAAACATATACATCGTATCAGGTATGTTCTTTCTATACTGAGTTTGTTGAGGGATTTTATCATAAAGAATGTTAAATTTGTCAAATGTTTTTTAGCATCTAATTCAGTGATTCTCAACCTGTGGGTCACGACGCACAGGAACTGTATTAAAGGGCCGTGGCATTAGGAAGGTTGAGAACCACTGATCTCATTGAAATGATCATATGGTTTTTGCTCTTGATTCTGTTAATGTGATGTTCCACAATTATTGATTTGCATATGTTGACTCATCCTTGCATCCCTGGTATGAATCCCATTTGATCTTGGTGAATGATCCTTTTAATGAGATGTTGAATTCACTTTGCTAGTATTCTGTTGAGGTTTTTTGTTTGTTTGTTTTTCATTTATTATTATGTTCATGAAGTATATTGACCTATAGTTTTCTCTTTGGTTGTACCCTAGGCTGGTTGGTATCAGGGTAACACTGGCCTTGGAGAATGAGCTTGGAAGTACAGTTAATCCTTGAACAACACAGGGGTTGGAGGGCGGACCCCCTGCACAATGATCATATATAAAATTTGACACCCTCAAAACCTAAGTACTAATAGTCTACTGTTGACGAGGAATCTTGTCGTTAACATAAACAGGCAATTAACCCATATTTTGTGTACGTTACATGTATTATATACTGTATTCTTACAAAAAAGTAAGGTAGAAAAAGTGTTAACAAAATCCTAAGGAGTAGAAAATACTTAGTGACAGTGGACTGTCATAAAAGTCTTCATCATCATCTTCATACTGGTGGGATGAGGAGGAGGAAGAGGAAGAGGAGGGGTTGCTTGTGCTGGTTCAGGGGCGGCAAAGGCAGAAGAAAATCCACATGAAAGTGGACCCAAGCAGACCAACAAACCTGTGTTGTTCAAGGGTTAACTGTATCTTCTTCAGTGTTTTTGTATGGTTTGAGTAGAATTGGTATTAGTTCCTTCCTAAATGTTTGGTAGAATTCAGCAGTGAATCCATCAGGTTCTCGGATTTGCTTTGATGGGAGATGTATTTATTGCTGCTTTGAACTTGTTAGCTGCTATTGGTCTCTTCAGGTTTCTATTCTTCATGGTTCAATCTTGGTAGGTTGAATGTGCCCAGGTGTCTGTCTAAATCTAGGCTTTCTAATTTGTTGGTTTATAGTTGTTCACTGTAGTCTCTAATGATCCTTTGTAGTTTGTTTTGGTATCAGTTTTTATCTCTAGCTTTTGTATTTCCTATTTTATTTGAGTCGTCTCTCTTTTTTTCCTCATTGGCCTAGCTAAAGGTTTGTCAATTTTATCTTTTTAAAAATAACTTTTCAATTTATTGACCTTTTGCATTTTTTTAGTCTCCAGTTAATTTATTTCTGCTCTATTTTTATGATTTCTTTCCTTCTACTAATTTTAGTTTTGTTTGTTCCTGCTTTCTTGTTCTTGAGATGCATTATTAGGTTATCTGAGACCTTTCTACTCTTTTTTTTTTAATTTTTATTAAATCATAATTGTGTACATTAGTGCAATCATGGGGCACAATGTGCTGACTTCATACACAATCTGAAATATTTTTATCAAACTGTTTAACATAGCCTTCATGGCATTTTCATAATCACTATATGTAGACATTGGTATTCTACATTTAGTAAGGTTCACCTGTATCCTTCTAAGATGCACCATAGTTGCAATCCCACCAATCACCCTCCCTCCATCCATCCTCCCCCCCTCCCCTCCCTTATCCTTTTCCCCATATTCTTGTGCTATAATTGGGTTTTAGCCTTCATATGAAAGCTATAAATTAGCTTCATATTAGGGCTGAGTACATTGGATACTATTTCTTCCATTATTGAGATACTTTGCTAAGAAGAATATGTTCCAGCTCCATCCATGTAAACACGAAAGAGGTAAAGTCTCCATCTTTCTTTAAGGCTGTATAATATTCCA